>SJYV01007153.1:371789-391288 GCA_006410875.1 Neotragus pygmaeus
CGGGGGGGAATTCCCTTTCTTTCCCGGGACGGAGCTCCCTCCCTACCTCTTTTGTCTCTATTTTTTGGTCTTCTATATTTTTCCTACCTGTTTTTGAAGCCAATGATCTGCTTTGCTGGATGCCTGAAGTCCTCTGCCAGCCTTCAGAAGTTGTTTTGTGGAATTTACTCAGCGTTGGATTGTTCTTTTGATGAAATTGTGTGGGAGAAAGTGATCTCCCGTCTTATTCCTCCGCCATCTTCCCGCCCTCCTCCTGATCTTTAAATCTTAGATTCCTAAATGTAACTATATTCCAGAGGAAATTAAGTAACTCCATGGTTGAGAGAATTGTATCTGTCAATTTTTTTTTTCTTACAAGTGAAACTCAAATCAGATTGGCTTAGGAAAAAAGGAAGTTTGTTGGCTCACGTGACTGTAAAGGACAAAGGAAGAGTTGGCTCTACATGATGCCACTTTATCACTCATCTCTGCTTCTTCTGTTTATTGATTTTGTCATTAGATAAGATCTCCCCAAATGGTGGGAAATATAGCTACTGCAAACTCAAGCTTATATCCTTACAGATCACAGTCCACAGGAGAGACTCCAAAGCTCTTTCTTACTGTATATATAGTAAACATCACTGAAAAGTGTGGTTAGACTTCTTGGCTAATGTCCCCAGTTGCTGTGCCAAGGAGATGGAGAACTTTGTTCAGTTAGGAGTCCTATGCTCACCTCTGTGGTCTGGGGTGTATCAAGTTCAACTCTGCCTGAATGACAAGAAATGGATTCCCCCAGATAGTAGGGGTTTTGCTGCTAGAAAAAAATGTAAGGCGCTTTAGACAGCAAAAACAACAGATGTTCAATTTATATGTTCCTTATCTTGACTGTACATTACTCATTTCTTATCTCCATGGTGATAATCAGAAACAGGTGAGCAATAGAACAGAACAGTTTGGATGACTCACTGGTCTGATGCTATAAGGTATTTTTCTCACTGAAACTAAATATATATTTATCACTTTTATATCTAGAAGGTTAAAAAACAACAAAGAATGAAGAAAGCATTAGTTTACATGTTAAATGGCTGTTTTAGGCATATAGTATAACTATTCTATAATTTAGTATTTAAGAGTAGAACAGGGAGATAAGAAATAGTAATTGTTTTTAATATAGTTGTGATAATTCTTATGAGATTAGTTCTTTCTGCCTCATGGTAGCCAGGCAACAGGATTTGCCACAGAATGAACTGTGAAGACTAAATTTTTATTAAATCTTTAAATTTTACTTTTCCATAATTAATGTTTTTATCTCATCCAAATGATTTTTAATCTAATTCCTCAAACTTGAACTAAATTTCAAGAAAAAATGATGAAATATATTTTATTAAATTTTATTTCATTATTTATAAATTTTCAGACAAACTTCACCTATTCTATTTTTGAATTATTTTTCTTTTTGAAAATTTGGGGAAATAATTTCTTATATACTGGTTCAATATAGCACCAAGACTATGGATTTTGGAGCCAAGAATTCTGGTTTTTGATATTATTTTGTCAATTCCTAGTTTTGTGATCTTGGGTAGATTAACCTCTGTAATCCCCAGTTTTACTTAAAATGGAAATAATGAATACCAAACTAAAAGACTATTGGAAGGATTCAGTGCTATAATGCCTGTGAACTGCTTGGCAACAACCTTGGTACACAGTGATTGTTTAGTCAATGTTAATTTTCATTAGCTGTGTTAAGAGATGCAGAAAATTCTGACTTCTATAATTAATGTTACCTCCCTGCATAAAGGGATACAGCCTGGAGTCTAGAGCTGTCCTTTAGGGATTCAGAGTCCAAGGTGAAGGTGAATATTTAACATTCAACTCTTCTTCAGGAATGCAAAGTGTGGGATCAGCGAATAATATTACTTAGATGTTCCAAAAGTCATTCATGGATATAATTCAGAATCATTTTACACTAAGGTTGGGTAAATGTATGCTTTAGAATAAAATTATGTGAAATTTTGATATGTTGCTGTTCAATCCATTATAGATTTATCTTTCTTCAATAGTTTTAACTTATTCTATTTCCTTTTTTATATGTGAGTTAGTTTATATTTTATACCATCTGATCATGGAAAGAATATATCAATTCTTGTTTTAGTCTATAACTTTGATTGTTCAATGGAGAAATCTGCCCATTAATTTGTTGATGCATATATGATCAGAAACATATAAATTTAGAAATTTTTATAATCCATTTTAAGTTTTGTTGACCCTTAATTTTGTATCACAGTCTAAGCCAATTAATAGTGTAAATAGTATTGAAACATGTATACTTATTTTGAATAAGAGAGTATATTGTTTTTAGATATTTCAGGGCATATATATTTTATCCAAATGAGTATATAATTTACAAGTGTAATTCATATTATCTTCAAAAATGCAAACATTTATTAAGTACATTTTGTGTATAATTAATTGAGTAGCACCTTGTGATACAAGAACTAAAGAACAAAATATTTGATTTTGAGTAACATAATGGGAAATGGCCTCTAATATTTTTACATTTTAAAGGCAGGTTATACATTGGTAGAGTTTAATGACCCTTGATAAAAATAAAAGTCATAGTATTAAGGAACAATTCAACGATGATGAGGCTGCAAGAGACCAAACTTCTGTTTTAAAGAAGATTATTTTCCTAAGGTCTACCTTGAATCTAAACTTTTAAGCAGTCTTCCTACCATATGATATCTTTTGTCTGGGATTTATTCTCCAATTGAGCTTTGCTGGAAACAAACTGAATTTAAAATCTAATAAATGCAAGAACATTGACACTTTATATTTTGAATTTCTTTCAAATTTGAATACATTATAAATTTACCCTCCTAATTTTTAGCTGGTTTGGACCAGTCTTCTGCATGATTAGTCTGAATTTGTAAAATTTTATGATACAGATTAAATTTTTTCAGGTAGCTTTGTGGGAAGTAATTATATATCTTCTCTTTGAAAATAAGAGCTGTAATACCAAGAAATGAAATCTGACATTTACCAATAGCTGTTTCTGACATAGTTTTCATCATTGGTTTTCCTTCTTCTCTTCCACTTGCTCTAGTTGTAATTTCTTCATTACAGAGGCACAGAAGATAAATATTCTGCTTATCTCTTATAACACATCATGAACAATGGTGCTGCCAAAAATGAGCATAGAATCTCTAGGTAAAAGTATGCTTAAATTGATAGCCAGTTCTTGATTTGAAATTAGAAATCCTACCTTAAATAAAAGGGTTGAGTCTTCATTCTGATGTTATAGAGGGTAATTCTCTATTTTTCCTGGGAAAATTTAACTAATTAACTTATATGGAGATATAATTGAGATAACTTTGTGAAAGTTTAAGGTGCACAGTGTGGTGATTTAACATATTTATATACTGCAATATGTTTAACACAGTAGCGTTAGCTAATACCTCTGTCATGTTACATAATTTCTTTTTTGAGATGGGAAAAATTAAGATTTGGTCTCAGCAACTTTGAAATTTACAATACAGTATTGTCTGTAATTATTATGCAGTGCAGTAGAGCCCCAGGACTTCTTTATCTACTAGTTGTAAGTTTGTACTCTTAAACAATACCTCCCCAATTCACCCATTACTCAGCCCCTAGAATGTGATATATATACACAATAGAATATTATTCAGTAGTAAGAGAAAAGGAAATCT
Organism: Neotragus pygmaeus; assembly: GCA_006410875.1. NCBI lineage: Eukaryota > Metazoa > Chordata > Mammalia > Artiodactyla > Bovidae > Neotragus > Neotragus pygmaeus. The sequence goes on from SJYV01007153.1 coordinate 375,476, forward strand.
GGCCATTTGCAACAAAATGGATGAACTCTGAGAGCATTATGCTGAGTGAGATAAGTCGCATGGAGAAGGACACATACTTGTATGGTGGTGGTGGTTGAGTCAGTAAGTCTTGTCCAGTTCTTGCAAACCCCATGGACTGTAGCCCACCAGGCTCCTCTGTGCATGGGATTTCCCAAGCAAAAATACTGGAGTGGGTTGACATTTTCTTCTCCAGGATCTTCCTGACCCAGGGTTTGAACCTCTGTCTCCGGCACTGCAGGCAGATTCTTTACTGCTGAGCCATCAGGGAAGCCCATAAATACTGCATAATATTACTTATATGTGGAATCTAAAAGAGTCTTGCTTGTAAAAACAGAGACTAAAATGATAGCCATTCTCTTCTTTATATTCTTCCCCACAAAAGGTTTCTTGATGTTGCAGAATGTTATAAGGAAATGCTGTTGACTTGACCCAGTTTGGCATTTCTGTGATCCAGAATTCTTTAGGGGACAGAATTCTCACTTACAAAACCACAAACAAATAAACAAATACCATTTAACCATAATGGGTATTATCAGTTAAATTAGTATAGAATTGTTAATTTCTCTTCTTTGACGAAATATTTGCAAAATTTTCACTTATGTGATTTAGTCATGCTATCATATTATGTGAAGGCCTTCTGAAGGATTCCCAAGCCTTTGTTGCCCCACAACCATTTTTGCTCCTTTAAAAATTTTTTAAATTCTAAAGTTAATACCTTGTATTTGTAAAAAATTTGAAAAGCTCTAAATTATATAAAGCAAAAATTTTATTTTTCTAGATCCTTTCCTTCTCCCACTCTCATTTTCTAAGTTATTTCAATAGTCTACTTCATATCATCTTAGCATTATATTTCTCTTTATGTGTATACACACAAATGCATACTTAATTTTAGGAACAAAATCATATCCTTTTGCCACTGTTCTTTCTCTTAATGTATTAATAAACAACAACATATTATAAAACCCTTTTATTTCATTCCACATATATATTTACCTACTAAGGATTATGCACAATTGTTCTGAATGAATATACCATAATTTACTAATCAATTGTCAGTTTCCTGCCATTGACTGTCTCCAAGTTTTCCAGTGAATGGTAGAGAATGTACACCTTAAGCCTGGATAGTTATTACCTGAGAGGTTTTTTTTTTCTTTTTAATCAATTTAGAGTTTCCTCTGACACTGTAGGGAATTCCCACTTTTTATGTTTTTGCTAATACTTGCATATTGTCAATATTTTTCACATTTGCCTATCTGAGGATCTCCTTGTTATTCTAGTCTAAATCTCTTAATGAAGAGTGAAATTTAGCATCTTTGCAAATATTGATTGGCCATTTGAATTTTTTTTTCTCATTTTAGCTTTTTTAATAGTGCCTTTTCAATTTCCACTGCAATTACCCTAATCTAGGCTAGGCCTTTAAAACCATTTATTTCTTCTTTTCTTCTTCTTGTAAAGCCATAGCATTTCTTCTTTTCTCAAATCCTTCCAACCTTTCCAAAGGTAAATATCTTACATTACTCTGTTCAGAACTTATCTATTTATGATTCGGTCCTGATCTAACTCAACATCTTACCTCTATTAGAGGCTTCAAACTTATTGAAAGGCTTACAATGGCTGATTTTTTATTTATACTCTGTCCTGTGGTACTCTCAGTATGGTGTCTTAAACATAATAGTGCTCAAAATTATTTCAAAGAGGGCCAATAATGGAATTATTATTTCAAACTACTAGCTAGTTATTTGGACTATCTGATAACCATAAGTGGATATCGGGGAATATGTTTGACTCTTTATACCACAGGGCAAAGGAAAACATCCTGTGGGCATGGGGATAGTAGAAACTTTATACAAATTTGACAGCCATATGTCTAAGTACTAAATGGTTGCCACTGTGTGAAATTTTTAGGATAGTTGTAAAACTATAATTATTATAAAATTTTATTTCTGTCAAAAGTTTTGAAAGAAGATAGAGTTTGTTTTAAGCAATTGCCTATGTTTTTAATGTATGTGTCTACAGAGTTTATAAAAGACAAATCTGTTTCTGTGATTCTATAGGGATCAATTTCATAGACTAATGCTAAACTGGCAGTGTATACTTTAATGCTATTGGGGATTTTCAATGAGTGACATTCAGTTCTTTGTGTTTTGAAGTTTGAGTAAGAATTCATTTTCTTCAGTCTTGTTTTCTTAGTGAATCTCTATTCATTTGTGTTAGCAAAAATTCATTTGCTATGCAATGTCTCTCCTAGTTATAATTTGCAGTAAGCAATTACCTGTTTGGATTTTGTTATTCTCACCATTTAGAAGGATGTATGCCTTCTTGAGGGAAATTAAGATGTTTTTCATTAAAAGTGGAAACACTGCATACAGAATGGTAGTTACGTGCTCAGAGTAAAGGTTTCAAGTTTTTACACAAATTCTCAAATCCCTCTAGAACTAAGAGTGATATACACAGGAAGGGTGTACGTGCAGGGGAATATCTGCTGCATCTCTGGTTAGATTGTCATATTATAAAGGCTCATAGTATGTCTTGTGAGTGGTTGTTTTTTAGAAATATATTAAACAGTTTAATCATCTTCTAGTGGAAAGAGAGCAGATATTAGCCCTAGGAAGAGGAGGTTCACATTCCAACTCTGGATTGTCTGGGTGATCCCTTATATCTACTTCACCACAAAATTCTTTTAAGTATAGCATTATGGTATTAACCAAAATATGAAATATGATGCTGTGCTATTGGGAGAAGGCAATGGCACCCCACTCCAGTGTTCTTGCCTGGAAAATCCCATGGACAGAGGAGCCTGGTGGGCTGCAGTCCATGGGGTCACTGAATCGGACACAACTGAGCGACTTCACTTTCACTTTTCACTTTTGTGCAATGGAGAAGGAGATGGCAACCCATTCCAGTGTTCTTGTNCTTTGAAATCCACTTCTGTAAAACATGAGTACTAAAGATGCATCATTCTATTTAGCTTTTCTTATTTTCATGAAGTTGGAAGAGAGATCATCTGTTCGAGAGCAAATGGAGAGGCAACAAAGCAACCTGTCTGCAGACAGTATATGTTTAGTGCTAAGCAAGGCAGAGGCTTGATTAATAGAGCATAGTAGTATTTTGGGATAATGCTGAACTTCAGATGAGATCAATGATCTTAAATTTATATGACACAACTCTATCCGTTTTTGTGACTTTATACTGAATGGCTCAATTTCCCATGTGCATCTGCAGAGAAAGTAGATATTTGAATAATCCAAAGTTGGTGTTTTCCTGGGCTATAATTTCAGGATGGTGAATTAAGTTTAATGATGAGCCATTGAAATGTTGAGCCTTGAATATAAGGAGTGGAAGGAAAGAGAAGAGAGAAAGATCCTGGCAAAGAAAAAGTTGAGAATCAGAGATTCTAAAGAATTGATAAAACTGGTGTATTGGGGCTAAATGAACCAGAAAAATAGAAGAGCAAGATATTTTAGTTAGAGAACAAAAGCTTTAAAATTATGATGTCAAGGATAGAACAATTCTGGGTGATGATAAATGCCAAGGTTACCATGAGAGTAGATAGTTGAAGTGAATGAAGGAGAAAGTAATAGGAGATGATGAATTAGAGTACCGAGATTTCAGAGAATTGTTCTCTCCATCGATGTGGTAGAGAACTAGGATGGTGAAAGAGGTTAGCATGATGTGTCAAAGTCTTCAACGGATGAGGGAGACTAACTAGGCCCTGCTTGTCCCCATTGATAAACAGGAGTGTAGGATAATACAGCCAATGACACAAGTGAGCCTCAAAGGAAGGCTTGCAGAAGAGAATTAGGGGTTGTATGGTGCTGGAGCAGCAGTGAGGAGATGGGGCACCCTGATTTAGACCATATAATAAATGGGGTGTAGGAAAATGAACAGCCTTCTCTTGAAAGACCTACAGGGAGAGTGAGGTCCTCAGTATGGGAGCTGGTTTTCTCTTAGGGAAACAAAGCAGCATATAGCAAACAGTTGAGGTTGTAGGGAAGTTTGTTAATAATTAGATATGAGCCCTAGAGGACACAGTGGAAACATTTTAATTTATGGAATAGAAGCAGCATATTAGAGAAAGTTGTTGGCAAGGAATCAATAAGCGTGTCAGAGCCTCACTTCTTATAGTTTGCTGAAGATTAGTGAAATTGATTTGTACATTTGCTGAGATTGTCAATTAGCTGCAGAAAGTCATTCATATGCTCCTTGAATTCCAGCAGGCTTGGTCATGTTAATGACACAGAGGAAAGTCAGAAAATATATGTGTAATTAGAATATTGATAGTATAAAAGCGGGAACTGAGTTTGTACTATCTTATGCACTTTAAGAATTGCATTTATAAACCATATAAAAATAAATCCAGACATCTGGAGACCAAAGTCACCTACATAAGACTGTCTAAAAGGTTAATGTGATTAAAATTTATGATCCTCATTGTTCCTGCTGCCATTTAATACCAAGTGGTACATGGTTTTTATTCAAAAGGAAGTAATTATACTGAATTTAATATATTGCTAGATAAGGTATTTTAAACTACATTTTAGAACAATTTAGGTCTGAGTCTTATAGGATGAAATAACCTTATATATGTGTAGAAAAAGATTTAAAATCCTATTCCCATTTCTAAGATTATATTCTGGTATAGATGAGATTTGCAACTCCAGGTCTTCCAGCAAACAGTCTTCTGAGATTGTATGTAATGATTCCTCATGGAAGGGACTGAATGCAAATTTTGTTTTATATACACATAGCTCAACCATTGACTAGAGGTGGAGTGGTTTCTCTGTCTGAAGAGAAGGGAGAGGTCATGCTGTGCTGGTTTTTAAGATTTATTTCTTCGTTCTTGTCCTTTTTCCCCAGCTTGGTGCTCTCTCTTCATTTGACAGGGAAGACACTCAACCCTCTCAGGACCCTCTGCCCATGCTTTTTCTGGGCTTCCAACTTGGGGTAAGAATTGGCAGGAGATTGGAGCCCTGGAGGAAGGGAGATACCTGAGTACTTCCCTCCCTCTTTCTCTTCCTTAGTCACATTTCTGGCATTGCTTGTTTCTTCTAGGACTCCATAACTCCTGGGCAGCCTCACCGTGAGTCCAGCTTCTGCCAGGATAGCTCAAACCATAGGTTTCACTAATCTATGAACATGTGCATGCTCAGTCACTCAGTAGTGTCTGCCTCTTTTCGACCCCATGGACCATCACCTGCCAGGCTCATCTGTTTATGGAATTTTCAGGCAAGAATAGTGGAGTGGGTTGCTATTTTCTCCTCAAGGGGATCTTCCTGATCCAGGGTTTGAACTCGCATCTCTTGAGTCTCCTGCATAGGCAGGTGGATTCTTTAGCACTAACGTCACATGGGAAACCCTTCAGTAATCCATAACTCTCCCTATGTTCTCTAGCTCTCGGGTGGTCACAGTTCCTGCTATTTGTGGTTACAACTTCTGGCTACCTCTCTGATCACTCTTGCCATCTTCATTCCAGTATCAAATTATCTTTGTTTTAAATTCTTAGAAAGGTTTCTGTTTTCCTGATCGGACCTTGACTGACATAAGTGTCTGATAAAGTTGTGGTAAGACTCTATAAGTATGCTGCTGCTGCTGCTGCTAAGTCACTTCAGTCGTGTCCGACTCTGTGAGACCCCATAGACGGCAGCCCACCNACCGTTGGACAGTTTCAGGATGATCTGGTTCTTCAGGTCGTAGACCTTGCCCAGCCAGCAGTCGTAGGCAATGTAGTCTCCATACATGAAGGGCTGCAGACCAGGGAGACAGGCAGTGAGAGACGACGGAGGACTCTGATGTCTGGAACCCCTGTTCCTCTTGGCCCCGCAGACAGGGCGGGAAGGCTCCACGTGGGTCGGACCTAGTAACTGTGCAGCAAGCTTCCCCCAAGAGTCCCCAGCTGCTCGCCCCGACAGAGGCAGAGGCTAGACGGCCTTCTGAGGACACAGGACACGTGAGTGGGAGTGGGCTGGGGTGGGTGGTTACACAGTAAAGTGATTTAAATAAACAGATAACTATACGGAGGATATCAAGAGCCAAGTCTCTCCCTGCTGGGGACAGCAGCCACTAACAAAGGCAGGGGGAGAGGGGAGCTGGCCTGGGGTCAGAGTGACCAAAACGAACTCACACACTCAACACGCACACAGGATGGGCACAGGCATGTTTAGACATGTGTGCGTATCCACCTACACACACATACGAATCCTGAATGGGGCCCAGGAGCAATTAGCACATCCAGCTTGCACCCAGACCGTGGCTTTTGAAAGAAACTAGGGCTTGCTGAAGAAATGGCTGATTCTAGGCTGGATCAGAAATACTATGATATGAAAGTAAGAAAGTGTTGTTTTAAAAAATGGTGGAGACATGTCAAAAGAGCACAGATGCCAGCTTGAAGGGGTTCCTACCGGCCAAAACTGGGTGGGATCACTGAGGCAACAAAACAAGTAATGGATTACAACCAATGAATAAAACAGGAGTTTCTGCATCTAATGTAAAAAATGAAGAAATAAATGGGACAGAAAGTACAGCTCTTCCATGTGGTAGAATGCCAAACTCCTAACAGAGCAGGCAGTGATGGTGTCATGAAATCACCATTTAGCAGCCATCAGACTGCCGGCTGGGTCAGGTGGGAATTGTTAATGGAGGCTAAGGCTGGTGGATGGGGGTTGAGAAGCACCAGCTTATTGACACAATCCCGGAATATCTCCCCACAAAACCAATATGATCGCTGGCAAAGGCGTGAATTCTGACTTTGTTGGGAGGCAGCTCAGCAGAGCTCAACACGACTGCGGAGCAAAGAGAAGGTCCCCACCCTGCGGCTGAGGCGCATTCCAGGGCCGGGGAAGAGCTGAGGACTCCGGGGGCAGCTCTGCCAAAGGCGTGGGGCCCGAGGCTGTCACGGGCCCTGCCGGATGGCCCCATGCTCAGGGTCACCCGGGACAGGGAGACAAAGCAGGACCGGGAACCGCTCCAGCGGGGGAGTTCAAAGAGCTGACGACTCAGTGTGTGCTCCTGATGGAGTCCGGGTCAGAAGGGGAAAATGGAGGGTGTTGGGACAGCTGAGTGGGGTCTGCGGATGGACAGTAACAGGTCAAGGTCCTAATGTGGGGGTTTGAATGGTTGTTAAATAGGACAGTGTTTCTGTTTTGGGAAAATACACACTCGGGGGCAGACGGCATCATATCTGTAGGTTGCTTTCAGATGTTTCAGAAAAGCAGGGACTTCCCTGGCTGTGCAGTTGTTAACACGCGGCCAATGCAGGGGTGCACAGGATCGATCCCTGGTCAGGGAACTAAGATCCCACATGCTGCATGATGGGGCCAAAAAAAAAAGGTTAAAAACAAAGTTTCAGAAAAGAGGAGAAAAGAGAGTGGGGAGAGAGGGGTGGGCAAGGGGGAGAACAGGCAGGAGCAGGTGCTGACGCACGCCAGGTGTGGCTCCTGACGCTGCGGGAGACACGGCACCTACGACCTTCAGCAAGTTTGGAATCGTAAACGCATAAATAAACTACCGGAAAAAAATTTGCTTCAAAAACGACGACAAAAAGTCTTAGAAGAGAAAGGAAACCAGCCTTGTCTGCTGGAGACATAAAGTGCCACCTGATCTCAAGTTCGGATGGCTGACTTGCGAGAAGCGCCACCAGGCTGCAAGGAGAGGCTGAGCGCTGGGCTTGGATGCTAGAGCCCCACAGGGGGAGGCCAGCGGGGGCTCACCCAGATGTGCTGCAGGTCCTTGCTGTTGACGGGGTAGACGATGCAGTTGGTGCCGATGAGCTTGACGGCGCAGTCGATGTTCACGTCGATCACGGTGCCGCACTGGCTGTCCTGCAGGCGAGAAGGCATCCAGGCCCAGGGAAGGCGCCCCGGGGGGCCCCCTCAGACCCGCCCCGACCTGCCCCAACCTGCCCCAGGCCACACCCGCCGGAAGGGACGGGGACTCACAGTGGAGCGCATGTGCCGGACCACATCGCGGGGCACCACAGAGCGGTCCTCGAGCTTCAGCTGGAAAGGAGAGCGGAGAGTGAGAGCTCGGCCTCCGGTCACTCGGGGCACAGTCTCCTCCCAGCTCCTCAGTGCAGCGAGGCTTCACTACGTGCAGCCAAGCGCAAATACCCCACGTTCCCCCAGGCTCTCCCAAGCCCCAAGCGCCCCTCCTCGGCACCCCGCACCCTGATCAGGGACAGACCAGGGGCAGCTTCCCCCGTCCAAGGCGAAAGTCGGGAGGGAACTGATCACCCTGGAAAGGGTGGCTAAGCGACAGACCACACTTAAGCCTCACTTAAACGAGAGAAAAACGTTCTGCTATGAGCGAGTCCTGCCTCCGCCTCTACCTGCCCTGCGCCCCTGCCGTTGAGTGCTGGGGAGGGTGGGCTGGAGGAGCATGACGCAGGGCCAGAGGGCACCCCGAGACAGCCATCAGCCACACCACCTTCTAATCTGGGCTATTCTGCACAGCCAGCCGAAGCCTGCTCCCTATCGACAGCCCCGCGGAGCACTGCAGGCTGCTGAGTAACTCAGGACTCCAGCTTCTGGAGCCCAGCCGGCTGCACAGCAAACGCTGACACCTTCCCTCCACGACTGTCCCCCCACCCGCCCCTGAGCACAGGATCCCCACAACAGCCCAAAGATTCTCCACTGAGCCAGCCCACCTTCTGCACTGGTCCCTCAAGCCCGGGGCAGCTCCTCTGGGGTTCTTCACTGCATCCTGGGAATGGGGGGGCTCTGGGACTGCCCACCTTCCTGGCTCAGAATCTCCAAGACCCCAAACAAGGAGGGTGGAAGAGCTGTTCCCACAGACACCCAGCTGAATATCCTCAGGGTTACTCTCGCCACTGCATAACCTGGGGTCTGAAAGGCGACCTCCATGAGGTGGCCTGAGATACTGAAGAGGGAGACACACTCAAGGTCACCGAAACCCCGGCATCCGTGCAACGTAACTTATGAAACAAGGAAAGCGGAAGCAACGGGCCTGCCACCAACAGGTGACGGAGATGCTCCCACAGGGAGGGAGCCCCGGGTTAGGCACAGCAGACCTTCACCCGAGACGAGACGGCACTGCAGCTCCCGGGGGCTCAGAAGATTCACAAGGTGGCGAAAGCACAGACGGCCACCGGGCGCCCGGCTCATAGTAAGCGCCCAGCCAACGCCCACTAGGATGCCTCCACCTGCCTCCGCTGCCCCCAGGTGCAGGCCGATGACCCCAAGTTCAGGCTCCGAGACCCCAGGAGGGGTCTCCNGATAGATCTATATATACATTATAGATAGATCTATATATACATGATAGATATAGATCTATATATACATGATAGATCTATATATACATGATAGATAGATCTCTATATACATTATAGATAGATCTACATATACATTATAGACAGATAGATCTATATACACATGATAGATAGATCTATATATACATTATAGATAGATAGATAGATCTATATATACATGATAGATAGATCTATATATACATTATAGATGATAGATCTATATATACATTATAGATAGATCTATACATTATATACATAATATACATTTTATATGATAGATATAGATATATAAAATGGAGGGAAGATTCCGCCCACCTCCCGACATCCATAACAAGCTTATGTAGGAAAAAAAGTTAACCATATCCCACTAAGGGAGAGAACTATACTCTGTTGTTTTTTATGGATACAGGTATCTAGATCACCTCCGTAAAAATATTCTGCTTGATTCACGGGGAAAACCAGGATGAGAGGTGCCTTCATCAAATAACTGAACTTCATACAAATTTTGAAACAATTTTAAAACCCCAAACCCTGTAAGCAGAAACACAGGGAAGGTCAGAGAACACAGCTACCCAGGAGAGGGTCTGAGTAATTATGTATTGCCACGCGAATGTGTTCAGGTTTGGCCCACTTCTCAACTCCAAGAAGGCTGTCTACTCTTACACAATGGCAGAGACCTTGGCTGCCGGAGAGAGACTCCCTTGTTTCATGTTCCAACTCAGCAGTCTTTGCTGGGTAATCTGAAGCACTAGTCGAAGGAGCTAAGCCTCGGTTTTCTTGAGTCAGAGAGTCAAATTTGCTCAGTCAAGCCCGACTCTTTGTGACTCCCGTGGACTGTAGCCCACCAGGCTCCTCTGTCCATGGGATTTTGCAGGCAAGAATACTGGAGTGGCTTGCCGTTTTCTCCTCCAGGGAATCTTCCCAACCCATGGATCGAACCCAGGTCTCCTGCCTTGGCAGGTGGGTTCTTCACTGTCTGAGCCACCAGGGAAGCCTGGTAAATATGTACAGAGCTTGCAATTTCCTGCCTGCAGAATCAACTTTTCTCTGCCAGCCTTCAGTGAAGCCTGATTCCATCAAGGACTCCTTTAAGTCAAACTGAAGCTTACTTATAATGCTGGGCATCCGTCAGCCAGGTAAAGAATGTATGTAGGGTCTTTGAGTTTTACGTCAAATGATCACGGTGCCACCTACTTTCCTGCTAGTTGAAATGAATGATGTTCCTTGGAAACAATAGGAGCAAATGGTCTACTGTTGGGAGTTCCTACTTGGGTATCAATCTGGGGCTGAAAACTCTACTCACATCACTGCTGTCTCGCCATACTCCTCCCGAAGAGGAATTATTTTCTTTTACAAAAGAGGAACACAGCATGTCTGCATTTTAGACCTGTACAGAAAAAAGTCTGATGATCCCGCAGACAGGAAATACCAACGTCTATGCACATGTACCAGGCTTCCCTGGTGGCTCGGTGGGAAAGCATCGAGCTGCCGATGCAGGAGACGCAGGTTTGCTCTCTGGGTAGGATAGTTTTCTAAATAACATTGGTTAAGAGGTGAGTTTTTCACTGAAGTTTAACATAACACCAGAAAATTGCAAGCACACATTTCACAAGGAATGAATGATGTACATTCCCAGACGAAATTCACAAAGTGGACAGAGGTGAATGGAGAAACGGGACAATCACCAGCCTCCCTCCAGCCACTCTCAAGCCTGTTCAATTTCTATTCGTTCCCTTACTTTGGTCACCTGACATGAAGAACTGACTCACTGGAAAAGACCCTGATGCTGGGAAAGACTGAAGGCGGGAGGAGAAGGGGACGACAGAGGACGAGATGGCTGGATGGCATCACCAACTCAATGGACATGAGTTTGAGTAAGCTCCGGGAGTTGGTGATGGACAGGGAGGCCTGGCGTGCTGCAGTCCATGGGGTTGCAAAGAGTCGGACACGACTGAGGGACTGAACTGAGAATGTCTGACATGAGTGCGACTGGATAAAGGCCATCGTGCAGGAAGACTGGACACACCATCCCTTCCTGACCTGAGATGGTCTGAACCGTCTTCCCGCATCAGAGGGGCTCACGACACAGCTGCTGTCGATTACCCTATCCTGGCTACCTCATCTCCCTGCAGAAAGCCCTTCTCAAAGGTACAGTTTATCAACGTGCTGTTACGTTTAATGAAATGTCTTGGTTTGGGTCCTCCCAGAGGAGATATGGAGTCTAAGGTTTAAGGGTAGGTGGTTTCTTTGCAAAAGGTNAAAAAAAAAATGGAGCCAAAGACATGGTGATTTGAATCATTTTGATACTAGCTTGAGGAAAATAACAGTCATCACAGTAATTCCCACCTCTGCCACAGTTATAAGGAGCTCAAGTACTAGGCATTTGCATTTTATGCAAAGGATGCTTTTCTGAAGGCCAGCTATATTCAAAATGCATATGACTGAAGACTAAACTTTCCATAAGCCTGAAAAAGTCTACAACTTGTTTTATTAGTACACAGTATCATGGCTATTGATTGTCCTCCTTCATGGTCATTTATCACATCTTCTTTCCAGTTATTGATTTTGGCTTATTCCTAAACTGTCAGTAACCTACTGCTTGATCAATAATATACAGCATACTTTACATATGAGAAAAAATTCAAGTATGATAATAGTGAATGAAAAATTTCTTGTGCAATTTTGATGAAGTAAACAAAATAAGACTGTGCTACAGAAGAAAGATTGGTTGGGCATTTATAGTTTATATGAGAGGCTCATCTATTTGGCAATAGCCTATACACAATATGCAACGAAGTTGGCTTGCCAGCTCAGAAGTCATAAAATTCTTGGTGAGCTTTTACAAAATGCGAAGATTAAACGATTTTCTTTTTCACATTTTATACCTGAAGTGAGAATTTAGTACTGNTGGCAATAGCCTATACACAATATGCAACGAAGTTGGCTTGCCAGCTCAAAAGTCATAAAATTCTTGGTGAGCTTTTACAAAATGGGAAGATTAAACGATTTTCTTTTTCACATTTTATACCTGAAGTGAGAATTTAGTACTGAATTATTTTGCATCATATCAAATTTGTATAGTTTAAAATAAAATGAAAACCCAAGTCACAACAAAAAGTTTCAAAGCAACTAATCTGAAGTTAAGGGGCATATGTGTTCTCAGAGGTTTTTCTTTTTTTAATTATGTAATTTTCAAAGAAAGTTTAAAAGAATTCTATTCAAGCTTTGAATAAATATAGGATTTGATTAAACAGCATTTGGTAACTATGATACTAGGGTAAGAGTATCATACAAATACACAGACACATCTTTGCATTTTGCATTAACTTATTATCCTTTTAAGTTTAATAATTAGGAATAGTGTTGAAGTGTTAATTGCAGTGTTATTCAAGTCTGCAGTCTGAGCCTGTTTCCTATTAAAGCTTTAAAAGAAGACTCAGGTATCCATTGCCTGAGGGAAAGAGGAATAGAAAAATCAGTCAATTTTTGGCTTTAATTTTTTTTTCTTTAAAAAAGTTATTTTTAATTGGAGAATAATTGCTTTACAATGTTGTGTTGGTTTCTGCTATACAATACCGTGAATCAGCTATAAGTATACAATTATCCCCTCTATCTTGAGACTCCTGCCACTCCCCTATTCCACCCTTCTAGATCATCACAGAGCACCAGGCTGAGCTCATTGTGTTATATAGCAACTTCCCTTTAGTTATCTACTTTACACATGATAATGTATGTTTCAATGCTACACTCTCAATTTGCACCACTCTTCTCCCCTCTCTGTGTTCATAAGTCTCTTCTTTACATCTGTGTCTTTATTCCTGCCCTATTTATAAGCCATCAATAGGCTTATAAATGCAAGGGAGAAACAACAGTTTTGAGAGAAAAAATGCTTTTGAGTTTGAAGAATCTGAACATTTGCATTGGCTTGAAAAAACAGAATTTTGAAGTACCTGGGAACACAGTTATGCCATGAACAACAGAAATGAAAAGTATTGCCAAAGACAGTTTTCCATCTCCCTGACTATATAGAATCTCAGGAACTAAGAGGAGAGCCTAAAGGAAGGAAATGAGTTCTAAGTATGTCTTCCTGATAAGTGAGTGTGTACTCTGTACCCTGAGGTTGGGACCAGAGAGGGAGTAGAAATTAAATCCCTGAGATAGTTTTTTGGTATTCAAGGCCAGTAGCTATTGAAGCCTACTTCAGGTATGAAGCCCAGGGAGACAGCCAGCTATGAAGAGAAGCATTTCTGATTTCCTAAGAACTCAGGGCATGTGGAATAGAGATATCCAGGTGGCACATCTAGGCAGAGAGGACTTTAGACACCTTGGAAAGTTCTCTGCTGTTCTCAAGCGGCATGGTGGGGGGAGTTACCATATCTTTTTGTGCATCCCACAATTAGGCATGGAGTAAATGAAAAACATCTGGCACTACAGAGACCTTGAGGGTAGTTTAAGAAAGATGTGGGCCATGTTTTAACCTCATGTCAAGAGATGCAGTTCAGTTCAGTTCAGTCACTCAGTCATGTCTGACTCTTTGCGAACCCATGAATCGCAGCACGCCAGGCCTCCCTGTTCATCACCATCTCCCAGAGTTCACTCAGACTCATGTCCATCGAGTCCGTGATGCCATCCAGCCATCTCATCCTCTGTCTCCTCCTTCTCCTCCTGCCCCCAATCCCTCCCAGCATCACAGTCTTTNTGCTGCTGCTACTAAGTCACTTCAGTCATGTCTGACTCTGTGTGACCCCATAGATGGCAGCCCACCAGGTTCCTCCATCCCTGGGATTCTGTAGGCAAGAATACTGGAGGGGTTGTCATTTCCTTCTTGACTGCATGCATTCATGCTAAGTTACTTCAGTTGTGTCTGACTCCCTGCTAAATTCACTGATTAGCTCTGATAATCTTCTGATACTATCTTTAGGGTTTCCTACGTATGGCATAGTCAAGGCTATGGTTTTTCCAGTGGTCATGTATGGATGTGAGAGTTGGACTGTGAAGAAAGCTGAGCACTGAAGAATTGATGCTTTTGAACTGTGGTGTTGAGAAAGACTCTTGAGGATCCCTTGGACTGCAAGGAGATCCAACCAGTCCATCCTAAAGGAAATCAGTCCTGAGTGTTCATTGGAAGGACTGATGCTGAAGCGGAAACTCCCATACTTTGGCCACTTCATGTGAAGAGTTGACTCATTGGAAAAGATCCTGATGCTGGGAGAGATTGGGGGCAGGAAGGGAAGGGGATGACAGAGGATGAGATGGCTCGATGGCATCACCGACTTGATGGACATGAGTTTGGGTAAACTCTGGGAGTTGATGATGGACAGGGAGGCCTGGCGTGCTGTAATTCATGGGGTTGCAAAAAGTTGGACACGACTGAGTGACTGAACTGAACTGATGTACATCATCATATCATCTGCACACAGTGAGAGCTTTGCTTCTTCCTTTCTGATCTGGATTCCTTTTATTTCTTTTTCTTCTCTGATTGCTGTTGATAGGACTTCCAGAAATATGTTGAATAATAGTAGTGAAAGTGAACACCCTTGTCTTGTTCCTGATCTTAGGGGGAATGTTTTCAGTTTTTCACCATTGAGAATAAAGTTTGCTGTAGGCTTATCATGCATGGCCTTTACTATGTTGAGGTAGGTTCTTTCTGAGCCTATTTTTTGAAGAGTTTCAGTCATAAATGGGTACTGAATTTTCTCAAAGTCTTTTTCTTCATCTATTGAAATGATCATATGGTGTTTATCTTTCAATTTGTTAATATGGTGTATCACACTGATTGATTTGCATATATTGAAGAATTCTTGCATCCCTGGAATAAACCCAATTTATGATGGCATTTGAGCTTTTTGATGTGTTGCTGAATTCTGTCAGCTAAAATTTTGTTGAGGATTTTTACATCTAAGTTAATCAGTCGTAAGAGCCCATAGTTTTCTTTTTTGTGTTGTCTTTGTCTGGTTTTGGTATCAAGGTAATGGTGGCCTTGTAGAATGAGTTTGAAAGTGTTCCTTCCTCTGCAATTTTTGGAAAGAGTTTCAGAAGGATAGCCATTAGCTCTTCTCTAAATGTTTGACCGAATTCTCCTGTGAAGCTATCTAGTCCTAGGTTTTTGTTTTTTGGGGAGATTTTTTGATCACAGCTTCAGTTTCAGTAATTATAATTGAATTGGGTGGTTGTAATTGTAATTGGGTGGTTCAAAATTTCTATTTCTGCCTGGTTCAGTCTTGGAAGATTGAACTTTTTTAAGAATCTGTCCATTTCTTCTGGGTTATCCATTTTATTACCATATAGTTGTTCATAATAGCATCCTATAATCATTTGTATTTCTGCATTGTCTGTTGTAATCTCTCCTTTTTCATTTCTAATTTTGTTAATTTGATTCTTCTCTTTTTTTCTTGATGAGTTTAGCTAAAGGCTTGTCAATTTTATCTTCTCAAAGAACCAGTTTTTAGTTTTATTAATCTTTACTATTGTTTCTTTCATTTCTTTTTCATTTATTTCTGCTCAGATCTTTATGATATCTTTCTTCCTCC
>SJYV01007153.1:395601-445195 GCA_006410875.1 Neotragus pygmaeus
TGACCTGGGGTGCTGCGATTCATGGGGTCGCAAAGAGTTGGACACGACTGAGCGACTGAACTGAACTGAACTGAACTAAAGATTTGTGTTTCCTTATTAGTGTTCTGTTTTAATGATCTGTCCATTGGTGTTGGTGGGTGTTAAAGTCTCCTACTGTTATTGTGTTACTGTCAATTTCTCCTTTTATGTCTGTTAGTGTTTGTCTTATATATTGAGGTGCTCCTATGTTGGTTGCATAGATATTTACAATTGTTATGTCTTCCTCTCAGATTGATCCCTTGATCATTATGTAGTGTCCTTTGTTGTCTCTTATAATTTTCTTTATTTTAAGGTCTTTTTTTTCTATATGAAGATTGCTACTCTAGCTTACTTTTGCTTTCTATTTGCATGAAATATATTTTTCCATCCTCTCACTTTCAGTCTATATGTGTCTTGAGGTCTGAAGTGGGTTTCTTGTAGACAGCATGTATATGGGTCTTGTTTTTGTATCCATTCAGCCAGTCTGTGCCTTTTGGTTGGAGCATTTAATCTATTTACATTTAAAGTAATTATTGATATATATGTTCCTATTGCCATTTTCTTAATTATTTTTGGTTGATTTTGTAGATCTTTTTCTTCTCATCTATTTCTTGACTGTATAAGTCCCTTTAACATTTGTTGGGTGGTAATGAATTCTGTTAACTTTTGCTTGTCTGAAAAGCTTTTTATTTCTCCATCAATTTTGAATGAGATCTTTGCTGGGTACAGTAATCTTGATTTATATTTTTCCGTTTCAGTACTCTAAATATATCCTGTCATTCCCTTCTGGCCTGCAGAGTTTCCACTGAAAAATTAGCTTTTAAGCATATGGGGTTTCCCTTGTGTGTTACTTGTTGCTTCTCGTTTGCTGCTTTTCATATTCTTTCTTTTTGTTTAGTCTTTGTTAGTTTGATTAGTATGTGTCTTGACATGTTTCTCCTTGGGTTTATCCTGTGTGGGATTCTTTGTGCCTCTTGGATTTCATTGACTATTCTCTTTTCAATGTTGGGGAATTTTCAACTATAATCTCTTCAAAAAATTTCTCATACCCTTTCTTTTTCTCTTCTTCTTCTGGGACCCCCTATAATTTGAATGTTGGTGCATTTGATATGGTCCCAAAGGTCTCTGATGCTGTCCTCAGCTCTTTTCATGCTTTTTACTTTATTCTGCTCTTCAGAAGTTGTTTCCACCATTTTATGTTGCAGCTCACTGATTTGCTCTTAGCTTCAGATATTCTACTATTAATTCCTTCTAGAGTATTTTTAATTTCAGTAATTGTATTGTTTGTCTCTGTATGTTTATTCATTAATTCTTCTTGTTTTGCTTTGTTAATTGTTAATTGCTTCTTTCATTGTCTCCATTTTGTTTTCAAGGTTTTTGATCATTTTTACTCCCATTATTTTGAATTTTTTTTTCAGGGAACTTACCTCTTTCCTCTTGATTTATTTGTATTTCTGTGTTTCTAGTTTGTTCCTTCATTTGTGCAGTTTTCCCTGCCTTTTCATTATTATTATTATTATTTTTTAAGTTATTGTGTTTGAGGTCTCCTTTCCGATGCTTAAGTAAAGTTGAATTCTTTCCTTGATGACGGTTGAATGTTTTCTTCCTTTTGGTTTCTTCCCTGCTAAGACTGATACAGTGGTTTGTGTGAGATTTGTGCTGAGTTTTTCCTTGCTTGCTTGTTTGTTTTTCCTTTGATGGGCATGGCTGAGAGAGGTGGTAATCATGTCTGCTGATGATTGGTTTTGTATTTTTGTTTTGTTTGTTGTTTAGATGAGGCATCTTGCAGAGGGTGCTATTGGTGGTTGGGTGATGCAGGGCCTTGTATTCAAGTAGTATCCTTTGTGTGAGTTCTCACTATTTGATACTCCCTAGAGTTAGTTTTCTCGTAGTCTAGGGTCATAGAGTCAGTGTTCCTACTCCAAAGGCTCAGGCCTTGATCTCTGGTCAGGAACAAAGTTTCCACAAGTAGTTTGTTATGGCATGAAGTGAGATTAAAATAAATATCCCCAAATAAGAAACCAAAGATGAATCCCAGACAAATGGCAGTTACAAAATCAGGCAAATAATATTTAAAACAATAGACTATACATTTATACATATACACCCATAAGCAAAGTGAAAACATCAAAAATAAGGTATAGTAGATTGACCTGGCAAACAAAGGAAATAAAAATTATATATGCCAGTTAAGAACAAAACTAACTTAAGCACAACTGGAAAACAAAACTAAAGCAAGGTGCCAAGTGAGAGATAAAGCAATGAAAACAAAATTAAGAAATATGCTGAGAGGAAAGGAAAGGAAAAAAAAAAGAAAAGAAAGAATAGATATGCAAAGTTAAATATAGATAGATAAAGAAGATTTATATATGTTAAAGATTAACTGCAAGGGGAAAAGAACAGTAGGAAAGGCAAACAAAGGAGTAAATGTAGAAAAAATAATAATACATTAAAAAAATTAAAATTAAAAAAAAAGAAAAGAATAAAAAGAGGAAAACTCCACAGAACTTCAAAAGCCCAAGGTAGAGGCAGAAGTTTATGACAATAAAAAATGTGACTGAGGGAAAAAAAAAAGCTGAAAAGCTGAAATTGGATTTCTTAGTGCCAATAAAATCCATAACTACAACAGAACGGGGGAAAAAAAAAAAAGGATAAAAACCCAAAAGAATCTACAGAACAAGTCAAAATGTAAGAATAATAGATGTTTTTCTTGAGTCACTGCTGTCAGAGTCCTTTCCATCACTGGGAATCACAGTCCACCTCACCTCGCTAGGATGCCCTCCAACACTGTGTTGATCTTTGGATCTACTGTGGGGGCAACTCAGATTCTAATCTGGTCCTAGTCCTGTGTGTTCTTGCCTCCAATGTCCACATCTATCAGCACTAGTGAGTTTTATTTTGTGGAAGACTTCAATGGACTTTTATAGTTCCATTTACACAGAGTCCACTTAGTTTTTGATTTAATCTGTAGCTTGTATAGCTGGTGGGAATGTTTTGGGTCTTCTTCCTTAGCCACACTGCCCCTGGGTTTCAATTGTGGTTTTTATTTCTACCTCTACACATGGGTCATCCACTGGGGTTATCTCCTGAGGTTGCCCTAGAGGGCTTGGGTTTGCCCCTGTGGGGGCCAGGTGTAGAGGTGATGCAGCTGCTTGGGTTGCAGGGGTTCTGGCAGGACCAGGTACTCAGGGGAGTTGGCAGCTACGGCAGCAGGAAATATAATGTAGAAGGGTATGGAAACCAGTATTGGGCAATATACTTCAATATTCTTGCCTGGAGAACCCCCTCTCTGACAGAGAAGCTTGGTGGGCCACAGTCTACAGGGTTGCAAAGAGTTGGACACAACCAAAGAGACCCTGCGTGCATAGATGTGAGACTTTTCTTTCGCCTGTGGCAGCCCTGCCCCAGTGAGTGTTGAGCATGAAGGTGGCGCAGCTGTTTGGCTTGTGGGGACTCTGGTGGCGCCAAGTGTGCAGGGACATGGACTCCTCCACTGCAGGAGGTATGGCCCTATCAGAGTCTATTTTCAAGCCTCTTGTAGCTGGAGATCAGAAGGCCTCTTTGGTCAGTCTTTCTTCAAAGCTCCCCCATTCAGGCACTTAGAATGCTCCCTTGCCTAGGGTTCTTCTCTGTTATTTCACGTGTCAGGCACATCGAAGGGCTGGGGTCTTACTCTGTAGATCAGTGGGTCAGACACTGAAAGGAGCAACCTGGGTGTGGTTCTATTCTGTAGTCCAGTGCATCAGGCATTTGATGGGCCAGCTTGTCTTTTGTTCAGCTGCTGATGCTGGCATGTGGGAGAGAGATTCTATAGTGATGGCTCCACCCCTGTGCATGACTCAGCAGTGGCTGCCTGGTTTTCCTCCACTGGCATTTCCCACCACGATCTCCTCCCTTATGTCCCCTCCATCTGTCTCTCCACAGTCAATAGCAGCCCTCGCTCTGGGATTGCTCTGCAATCCCTAAACTCCAGCTCCCAGCCACTGCGCCTTCCGGGAGACCAGTGTTCCTGTTGGAGGTATGTACGGCTGTGGCAAGGACTGTCTGATTCTCCTTCCATTTAGGCTACCACAGATCAGCTGTTTCACTCTTAGTCTTAAATTGACTCAGACAAGGGCCCCACTGTGAGGATTGTACCCCTGCTTCAGTTCCCCCACTGCTGAGGGCAGGTCCACTCCTACTAACAATTTTGTTTTACCCCCTAGTTCCTCCATCCTACCGAGTTTTGCACGGTTCTATATATTCTGTTCTTTTCCACTGGTCAGGTACTCCTGCCCACTCTCAGCTGGTGTTCTGCCTGCACTTCTGTGTCTGAGGTGTCCTGATGTATCCGTGGAGAGAGATGTACTCCACTGTCCACCTACTCCTATGCTATCTTGTTCTCCTCCAAATTTAATTATTTTAAATTGGAGCACATTCTTTGACGAGAAGATGGTAAAATACAAAAAAATAAACATGTCCTGAGAAAACTTCTACTCTGTCCCTGTATTCTTTGTCTTTCGGTTAGAAAGCCTTTGCTTTTTTTTTTTTTTTAAATTAAAGATTTTTCTTTATTGGCACTCAATTAACCTTTGCTTTTTAAAGTATGTTACAACTTTATAAACTAGCTTGTTCTAACCAGGAAGTCACAAACTAAACCCCTCTAGGGACCAAATAGGAAACAAATAAATGGAGAAACTTGTTGTAAGAGAGAATAGAGGTAATTATGGAAAACTGGACAAAGCTATGCTCTATCTGAAGACAACCAAACACACATTTAAAAAATCAATGTGTAGGCCTACACTGACTGATTGTCACTGAGTTCAGCTTTAATCTACTTATTTGTCTTTAACTGAGAAAGAATTCAGTTCATCTCAGAGGAGTACAATGAAATTATCAATATAGGTCAGAATGAATACAGATCTGACCATCCCAACTTATGGTGGACCTGACTTAAGATTGACATTAACTCAGAGCAAGGAAGTGGACGAATATTTATGGTAGGGGTGGAGGTGAAGGGCATGGATGGAGGGGGCTGGAAAATTATATCCACTTCACCTGGAAGCTTTTTCAAATAACTCACATCTATTCATTTCTCCTCCCATCCCTAGATTGTAATATGAAGCACCCCAACCAAAGCCAGATCCTGCAAATAAGAATTCTTACTTTAATGAGCTTATTGTTACTGCTGATAATAGTATTTGATATTAGTTTGATGTGAGGAGAGTGTAAATAAGATTGAAAGTAATTCCCATTGAAGGTTATCTATTCCAACAAGATTTTGATGCTTTATATTCATTCTTTTTCTAACTCCAAATCTAGTTCCAAAAAAGAATCAGACAGAAATCTGATCTCTTCTTGTAGAAACACTGTTTTCTTTCAGTTGAGTCAGTGTTTTCTCATTAGTTTATGTACAGTTCCTAAGAAAACTCTTCAAAACATAAATCTGAAAAATTTCTCTATAGTGAGATCCCTCTGTGTGCCTCCCTGCCATCACCAGACAAAGAGAAAAAAAAACAAAGCACTTTTATTATTTCCTCAGGGTGCTACAGAGGTACATGATATATATGCAAATGAGGCAGATATTTTTTAAATTGTGTACTATTTCAAGGCCACAGAATTTGTCAGCAACTAAAGATTCAAAATAGGCTTTGCCAGTTATACCCAGAGAATAGAAATACAAATATATATGTAAGAATATAGAGAAAATATTATTCTCCAGAATTGCAGGGGCTGGAAAGAGCAGACTGGCTTGATTGGGCTGATTATCAAGAAATAAATACTTGAGATGCAGGAGGAAGCACTAGCATCTACGTCCTGCAGAGGTGTGTGTGGTGAGGGAGAAGCTTCTAGAGGTGCATGAGGTGGAGAGGCAGTGACTTAGAGACCTGGAACTCTTTATTTTAAAATTATTTTACTTTATTTTGCATTGAAATATAGTTGATTTTCAATGTTATATTAGTTTCTGCTGTACACATTGTACAATGTGACTCAGTTGTACACACATATACTTTTAAAAATATTCTTGTCATTATGTTTTTTCACAGGACACTGAATATTGTTCTCTGTACTATATATTAGGACCTTGTTTATCCATTGTATATATGATGGTTTGCCATCTACTAATCCAAAGCTCCCAGTCCCTCCCTCCCCAGTCCTCAACGCCCTTGGCAATCAGGTGTCTGTTCTCTGTGTCTATGAGTCAGCGTCTATTCTGCTGATAGCTTCATTTGTGTCATAGTTTGGATTCCACACGTAAGGGATATCATATAATATTTGTGTTTCTCTGACTTGGCTCACTTAGTATGATAATCTCTAGGTCCATCCATATTGCTGCAAGTGGCTGCATCCATTTGTATCCATTCATCTACTGATGGAGATTTAGGTTGTTTCCATACCTGGGTTATTGTGAATAGTGTTGCTGTGAATACAAAGGTACATGTATCTTTTGAATTATAGTTTTGTCCAGATATATGCCTAGGAGTGGAGTTGGTGGATCATATGGTAACTCTATATTTAGTTTTTTGAGGAACCTCCATACTGTTTTTCATAGTGACTGTAACACTTTACATTGCCATCAACAGTGTAAGAGGGTTCCTTTTTTCTCCACACCCTTTCTGGCATTTGTTATTTGTAGACTTTTTAATGATGGCCCTTCTAACTGATAGGAGGTGGTACCTTGTTGTAGCGTTTTTTTTTTTGTTTTTTTTTTTTGCATTTCTCTAATAATTAGTGAGGTTGAGCATCTTTTTCTAGCCACCTGTATGTCTTCTTTGGAGAATGTCTATTAGGTCTTCTGCTCATTGTTCAACTGAAGACTTATATGTCTTTAAAGTTTGGTAAAACTACAGAGCTCTTATATTATCACAAGTATGTCTGGACTTTTTAAAGGGAAAACAGAAGTGTTTATGTTTTGATTATTTTATTTTTAAAATTGGAATATGATTGCTTTACAGTGTTGTGTTAGTTTCTGCTGTGTGGATGGACCTAGAGTTTGTCATAGAGAGTGAAGTAAGTTAGAAAGAGAAAAAGAAGTATCATATATTAGTGTGTATATATGGAATCTAGAAAAATGCTACAGATGAGCCTATTTCCAAGGCAGGATTAAAGGCACAAAGAGCAGACATGTGAGCACAGTGGGGGAAGGAGAGGATGGTTCAAATTGAGAGATCAAGATAGACATCTATGTTATGATTCTGAAGTCTACTTCGCTGTGCAAGCTCTTTCTGTTTCTCATTTGGATAATTGCAGTTCAATTGTGTCTTCAGAAATTGGTATCCTTAACTCAGGCAAATTTTTCTCTCTAAAACATTTTTGCTCAGCTGCCAAACTGATGCCTCTACTATATTAAAAAAAATAATTATGCCCTATTTAAAGCATAACATTTGATGACTCTTGGTTGCCTTACAAGAGAATGCCAAACTTCTCACCACAACACGTTCATGACCCTTTATGACGTTGTCGCAGTAAAAAAGGCTTTCTGACATTTCCTGAAGGAGTCATGCTCAGTCACTCTTTCATTTCTCTGTTCAAAACTGACAGATCCAGGGTTTAGTAATTTAGGATCAGAAATAATCAGTAGTGAAAACTTGAACTACATTAATAAGGAGAAAAGAACACTGTTAGGGAATGAAGACAGAGTCAAATGCAGGGGACATTGTTATCTCTAATTTGTTTAACAGTTTAGTTATGAATGTTCATATACTCCTTAATAAAAAATTATCAAAAGGAGTATTTGCCCCTAGTTCTTTGGGTAAAAGTTGGATAATGCATTGGCTTCATTAATTATATGATCAAAAATCTAGTGTCATCTAGTTTGGAAATCAGAATTTTCAAAATTATTAGTAATTGTGTCTCACTCTTCCTGTATAGCCATGGCAACCAGTTTACTGCAAGTTATTTGGATATAGTTCACATAGGGTTTCTTTTGTAGAAAACCTGGAAGCGATTCATTTTTCTTAAAAAGTGAACTGAGTGAAATGAGATTATACAGTATGAGACTATCAAATTGTATTATGCAAATGCAAATAAAATAAAATATATTCTCACTAAAGTGCCATAGGGTATTAAGAAGAGCCTAATGGGATTTACATGAATTCTCATAAATAAACCTCCTCAGGTTACTCTAGTCCTCAGATAGGAGGCAGAGGACAGTGAACTTCAGTCTTTGACATTTTATAAAATCATTTAAAAAAACTATTTTACACAGAAATCACTTAATATCACTCTTTGTGAAGTGATAAAAAAATTTAAATGATTGGTGCTTCAGCCTCAGTGTTCAGCATACAATTTTTTTTTGATCCAGTTGGATTTCACTGCTTTGTAGAAAAGGGGATCATTCAGAGGGAAGCATTATATAGTCAAATTCATGCCAAGTTATTGTCAGTGAAAAATGATAGTAATATTGTCTCTCATTCATTGGGAAACTTTGAGTAAATTGAAATCCCATTCAAATTAGAGGTTCCTTTTGATAAAAATTATAATATGCAACATACTGTATTTTATTAAGAAGTCAAGGTAAGAAAGTCACTCAGACATTTGAATATTGAAATTTTAACACTGAAAACCGAAATAACCTTTTTTTCCCCTGAATAATTCAGATAATACAAATCATATATATTATATATATCACTCATGCTCAGTTGCTAATGGTGCTCGTGATTTGTTGATCAGTCATGTCTAACTCTTTGCGACCCCATGTAACGCAGCCTGCCAGGCTCCTCAGTCCACTGGGTTTTCAAGCAAGTATACTGGAGTGGGTTGCCATTTTTTTCCTCCAGGGGATCTTCCTGACCCAGGGATCAAACCTGTGTGTCCTGTGTCTCCTGCATTGGCAGGCTAATTCTTTATCACTGAGTCACCTGGGAAGCCATATATATTATATGTGTAAGTTTGAATGTTTTTCTAATGTGTTTTAAGGTCAGTGTTTAGTTTTTTTTTTATTTTTCTCTTTAACTTTCTTGTCTCTAATTCTTTATATGATCCACTGCTGTCATTAAAAAATTATTTTATTATATAGTTGATTTACAATGATGTGTTAGTTTCAGGTGTATAGAAAAGTGGTTTAGTTACACATATATCTATTATTTTTAAGATTATTTTCACATATAAGTTATTACAGAGTATTGAGTAGAGTTCCCTGTTATACAATAGGTCCTTGATTATCTGTTTTGTATATAGTAGTGTATATTTGTTAATCCTAATCTCCTAATTTATCCCCCTCTACCTTTCCTCTTTGGTAGCCATAAGTTTGTCTTTTGAGTCTGTTAATGTTTTGTAAGTAAGTTCATTTGTACCATTTTTTTTTTAGATTCCACATAAAGTGATATCATATAGTATTTGCATTGTCCAACTTACTTCACTTAATATGATAAACTCCATGTCCATTCATGTTGCTGCAAATGGCATTATTTTGTTCTTTTCTATGGCTGAGCAACATTCCATTGGACATATGCACCATATTTTCTTTATCTACTCTTGTGTCAGTGAACATTTAGATTATTTAAGATTGCCAGGAGAAGCATCAATAACCTCACACATGGAGATGACACTGCCCTTATGGCAGAAAGCAAAAAGGAACTAAAGAGCCTCTTGATGAACATGAAAGAGGAGAGTGAAAAAGCTGGCTTAAAACACAACATTCAGAAAACAAAGATCATGGCCTCTGGTTCCATTACTTCATGGGAAATAGATGGAGAAACAATGGAAACAGTGACAGACTTTATTTTATTGGACTCCAAAATCATTGTGGACAGTGACTGCAGCCATGAAATTGAAAGACACTTGCTTCTTAGAATAAAAGCTATAAAAAACCTAGACAGAATATTAAAAAGCAAAGGCGTTAATTTGCCAACAAAGATCTGTATAATCAAAGCCATGGATTTTCCAGTAGTCATGCATGGATGTAAGAGTTGGACTATAAAGAAAGCTGAGTGCTGAAGAATTGATGCTTTTGAACTGTGGCATTGGAGAAGACTCTTGAGAGTCCCTTGGACTGCAAGGAGATCCAACCAGTCCATCCTAAAGGAAATCAGTCCTGAATATTCACTGGAAGGACTGATATTGAAGCTGAAACTCCAATCCTTTGGCCACCTGATGCAAAAAACTGACTCATTTGAGAAGACCCTGATGGCTGGGAAAGATTAAAGACAAGAGAAGAAGGGGATGACAGAGGATGAGATGGTTGGATGGGATCACTGACTCAATGGACAGGAGTTTGAGTAAACTCTGGGACTTGGTGATGGACAGGGAGGCCTGGCATGCTGTAGTCCATAGGATCACAAAGAGTTGAACATGACTAAGCAACTAAACTGAACAAGTAGCTAGTATATACATTTTTATAACCAAACTTTTTATTATTTTTTTGTTATTGTAAGCAGTGATATGCTAGTACATGCTTAATAATGGACTTTCTGGGGGTAAGGAATGCCTGACTTGTAATATTTGCTGATTTCCATGGTGCACATACTCCCACCTGGCTTATTTCAAGCTATCAAGGACCTCACTAAATGCAGAATTGAAAAGAGATGTGCAACAGTTCACCACTGTTTAGTGTTTCTGCTGTACAGATACATTATATGTAAATAATCTTCAGGGAAGAGATACAGTAAAATGTAGTAAAATAATTAGGAGGTGATACTTTTCTGGGATTTACTACCTTGATTTTAATATAGTGTATTTCATTTCAAGTTAATATAATTTAATTTTTAATAGTTGGCTATAACAAATGGCTCAGAAGAGTCTTGACAATTTAACAATCTGCTTATTTATCCTGCTCTGAGTCTGGCTCTAGCACAGCCCTGATTTAGGCAATACACCTTATGTAGGGAGTGTAAATCTCACTTTCTACAGCTAGTTTTTGAATAGTTAAGCTTTGAATGTGTTTATAAACTTGTCAGACCCTTTCAGAAGTCAGAATACAGAAAAGTAGCTAGATGAATGAGCCCTGTCTCCAGGTTGTAGTTGAAACACCTGAACCCTACTTAGTTTGATTCTCAAATGCACTCACCTCCCCCACCCCGCTCTTTGAACACCTCTGAAATTGGTGTGCATCTTATAATTAAGATATGCACTTTCTCATCATTTGCTTTGGGGCATTTTTCTGTGGTACCTAAATAATTGTGCATCTTAACAAGTTATGGCATCTTCAAGTTGATGAAATATGGCACTTTAAAGTATGAGAAATTACTGATTTGTCTAAGAAATTGTGAGATTATTTTTTTCTTATTAGAAAATGCAAGGAAGCCCCTTCATATTCCAGGAACTAAGTATCTTAATGTTAATTCAAAGTATCTAAGTACTGTGTTAGTAAGAACGAAAAAGGACCAATCTATCAAATGAAGGGAGTTGACATTAAAATGGTCTAATTCTTAATATCAAAACTATCATGTTCTGAGAAGAAAACAGCATTATTTTCCCCCTCATCATAGCTTCAATGTTAGCATTCATTATGTGAAAAATGAAGCATGTGCTAATCTATTTCTTGTAGTAATTGGCTCTATCCATTATATGTTTTAGCGATGGTAAATAAGCCGTTGTTAATGCAGAGAGTCTGCAGGTGACATCTGAAGTGTAACTGAGTATTAAAACCCAGAGAGAGAGAGAAAATTGTCTTCAGTTCAGTTCAGTTCAGTTCAGTCACTCAGTCATGTCCAACTCTTTGCAACCCCATGAATCACAGCACGCCAGGCCTCCCTGTCCATCACCAACTCCTGGAGTTCACTCAGACTCACGTCCATTGAGTCAGTGATGCCATCCAGCCATCTCATCCTCTGTCGTCAGCTTCTCCTCCTGCCCCCAATCCCTCCCAGCATCAGAGTCTTTTCCAATGAGTCAACTCTTCCCATGAGGTGCCAAAGTACTGGAGTTTCAGCTTTAGCATAGTTCCTTCCAAAGAACATCCAGGACTGATCTCCTTTAGAATGGACTGATTGGATCTCCTTGCAGTCCAAGGGACCCTCAAGAGTCTTCTCCAACACCATAGTTCAAAAGCATCAATTCTTCAGTGCTCAGCTTTCTTCACAGTCCAACTCTCACATCCATACATGACTACTGGAAAAATTATAGCCTTGACTAGATGGACTTTTGTTGGCAAAG
Organism: Neotragus pygmaeus; assembly: GCA_006410875.1. Classification (NCBI taxonomy): domain Eukaryota; kingdom Metazoa; phylum Chordata; class Mammalia; order Artiodactyla; family Bovidae; genus Neotragus; species Neotragus pygmaeus. The sequence continues at coordinate 407,695 of SJYV01007153.1, forward strand.
TAATGTCTCTGCTTTCTAATATGCTGTCTATTGCCAAGTCATTTCATCTTCTGATTTTATAAAAAAACAAAACAAAACATGTTGATTTCATGTCAGAGCAGAGAAACAAATAGGGAGTTCTATTCTCTCTCTGCCCCTGCCTTGCTGTGGCAAATTAGTTCACTCATATGTATCATCCTTGTACACATTAGTAGAATGAAAGTAGGAAAAGCAAAAAGTAGTGCTTTTTTGGCAGAGTTTAATTGCTGGTTCATGTCTTATCTTTTAAAATATAAAATAACTTTTACCTTGTTTTTCTGCTTATAATGGCTGTACCTATTAGTGAAAATGTTTGAAAACTACAGAAAAATGTAATGATTAAAATAAAAATTATGCATAATAATCCTATCACTCAGAAACAAGACTGTTGTGCAGAAATTTTTGTGAATATCTCTGATTTTTTCAGAGGAAAATTTCTTTTGCAAAATGTCCCCATGTTAAGAAAATGAACATTTGGAAAATACTTCCAGGAATTTGGAATTACACACCTAACAATAGTATATGAGAGTGTGTATCCCACTATACCCATGCTAACATTGGATATGATCATTTAATTTACCGATTTAATAACAAACAATTTCATCTCATTTAAAATTTTTGTCTATTTGATTAATGATAGTTTGATTAAGGTTGAATGTCCATGTGCGTGTTCATTAGCATCTGCATTTCTTTAGCTCGTTCAGGTCCTTTGTTTGCTTTATTTTAGAATGTTTACATTTTACATGGTGACGTATGAAAACATCTATATGTAAGAGATAAAAACTCTTGACAAGTATATTTCAAATATTCTTCCCAATTTTTTAAAAAATAGTTTTTTTTAATTATAAAAGCAATAATGTTCATGATGCAAAGTTTAGAAACTATGAAAAGTGGAGAGACAAAAATAAAAGTCATAATAATCCTTTCTAGCTATAATTATTGTTTACATTTTGGTGAATTTTTTCCTTTTGGCCTTTCTTTGTTTTACACATTTATATACACTATTTACAAATTCAAATCAGTGTGCTATGGGGTTTGTATTCAGATTTTTAAGAACTGTATTGTGACCAATTATAAAAGTGCTGTTTGCTTATCTTGATTTCAGTTCTTCCAAATGTAGACCCTGAGACAAGAATTTGGATGTGGGTGTCAAGCTCACACATAGAACAGACAGCAAAGCCAAGGACTGACAAGTCAAATGGTAGAGACACAATGAGCTGCTTTTATATCAGAGTTACTTACAGACCCAACAAATTGAAGAATAAGACAGAGGAGTCCACTCCCCTTGGTCCTTGTCCCTCACACTGAAGCAGAAGAACCTAGAAGACTGTAACATGAGTGGAGACCTACGCTTAGACTGCTGCTAGTGGATTTATACTCTGCAGCTGCATTCTGATGGGGACAGAACAAAGCAGAAGTTTCCATGCCTCATGAGAATGNTGGTCCTTGTCCCTCACACTGAAGCAGAAGAACCTAGAAGACTGTAACATGAGTGGAGACCTACGCCTAGACTGCTGCTAGTGGATTTATACTCTGCAGCTGCATTCTGATGGGGACAGAACAAAGCAGAAGGTTCCATGCCTCATGAGAATGTGGGAAGTGGTGGGAAATCATCCTTACCATAGTAAATAGGGGGATGAATCCCATATAGCCTCATATCAGCTCCTTATAAGACCTCCCAAGCACACACATGCTAGTGTGCTAGGTGGCATACTAAGTTCTCTGAGATGGGTGTGTTGCAGTTCAAACCTTTACCTATAAGGATAGCTGCAAGATTGCCAGGTGCCACAGCTGAGCTGTTTTTCTACAGCTATAGAAAGTGACTCTAGGTAGAAAAAGTAATGAAATCGGGAAAAGGAACTATGGAAGAGTGAAGAACCAATGAAGTGTGTTCATGAACAAATGGGTTACTGCTGCTGGCAACTGTGGCTCACTCCCTGTGGAAGGGAGGCCTCTGGGGAACTGTGTAGATGTGCTATGGGACGGAGAAGCTGAAGTCTTCATCACCCGCTTGTGGGTTGGCCAACACCGATGCCCTGGCCTTTCTAGAAGGTTTTGCATGTGGTTAAAAAAGTTGTAAGGAAGCCAGAGAAAGCCTTGGGCAGAGAAGTTTGAGGTCTTGAGGTTGACATCTGTCAGCAGTTTGGGAATTATCCACTGTAGCTGCATGTGAACTCAGAAGTGGGCAGAAAGGCTATGTGCCTCACCTGCCACCCTGCCACAATGCAGAACACGGAGAACACTATGCATTATAAAAAGAGATATTAAAAATACCTTACTTCCATTTCTATGAGGTTCAGTTCAGTTTAGTCACTCAGTCATGTCTGACTCTTTGCGACCCCATGAGCTGCAGCATGCCAGGCCACCCTGTCCATCACCAACTCCTGGAGGGCACCCAAACCCATGTCCATTGAGTCAGTGATGCCATCCAACCATCTAACCCTCAGTCATCTCCTTCTCTTCCCGCCCTCCATCTTTCCCAGCATCAGGGTCTTTTCAAATGAGTAAGCTCTTCAGATCAGATGGCCAAAGTATTGGAGTTTCAGCTTCAACATCAGTCCTTCCAATGAACACCTAGGACTGATCTCCTTTAGGATGGACTGGTTGGATCTCCTTGCAGTCCAAGGGACTCTCAAGAGTCTTCTCTATGAGGTAGTTTTGTTAACATTATAATCATATTTCCCTGAGTTTTCATCAATGATTATATGATACTGCATATTCAATTTTGCTTTTTTTTCCAAAAAAAAAGTATACCATTTTATAATAGTTTACTCATATTACTACAAGCATACCTCGANAGTTTTGTTAACATTCCAATCATATTTCCCTGAGTTTTCATCAATGATTATATGATACTGCATATTCAATTTTGCTTTTTTTTCCAAAAAAAAAGTATACCATTTTATAATAGTTTACTCATATTACTACAAGCATACCTCGAAGATATTTCAGGTTCAGTTCCAGATGGCAAGAATAAAGTGACTATCACAGTAAAGCAAGTCTGAATTTTTTGTTCCTTAGTGCATAAAAAAAGTTATCTTTACCTTATATTGTAGTCTACTAAGTATGCAATAGTGTTATGTCCAAACAAATAACATATATATTTTAAGTAAAAAATATTTTATCAATAAAAATTGCTAACATCATCTGATCCTTTGTTGAGTCATAACCTTTTTGCTGGTGGAGGTTCTTGATGGCTGCTGACTGGTCAGGTTGCTAATGGTTGGGGTGTGACAGTTTCTTAAAATAAAACAACAGTGAAATTTGCCACATTGATTGAGTGTCTTTCATGAAGGATTTCTCTGAAGGATGCAATACTGTTGGATAGCATTTTATCCACAATAGAATGTCTTTCAAAATCAGAATCAGTCCTCTCAAAACTTGCTGTTTGTCAGCTGAGTTTATGTAATATTCTAAATCCTTTGTTGTCATTGCAACAATCTTCACTGCCTTCACCTGGAATAGAATTCAAAACATCACTTTCTTTGCTCAACTATTAGAAGCGACTCTTTATGCAGTTTTATCATGCGTGGTGTAGGCTAAGTTGCTTCAGTTGTGTCCAACTCTATGAAACCCTATGGACCATAGCTCACCAGGGTCCTCTGTGGGATTATGGAGTGGGTTGCCATGCCCTCCTCCAGGGGAATCTTCTTGACCTGGGGCTTGAACCCACATCTCTTACGTCTCCTGCATTGTCAGGCAGGTTCTTTGCCACCAGAGTCAACTCAGTAATGTCTTCAGGCTACACTGCTGGTGCTGGTTCTCTTACTATCTCCACTACATCTAAAGTTACCTCCTCCGCTGAAGTATTAAAATCCTCCAAGTCATTCATGAAGGTTGGAATCAGCTACTTCCAAACTCCTGTTAATGTTAACCTTTTGATGTCTTCCCATGAATCACAAATGTTCTTAATGACACTTAGAGTGATAAATACTTTTCAGAAGATTTTCAAGACCTTGCCCAGGTCCATCAGAGGATCTGAGGATCTGCCATTATTTATGGCAGCCATATAAAAAGTAGTGAGAGTGTTAGTCGCTCAGTCATGTCCAACTCTTTGCAACTCCATGGAGTATAACCCACCAGGCTCCTCTGTCGATGGAATCCTCTAGGCAAGATTACTGGAGTGGGTAGCCATTCTCTTATCCAGGGGACTTCCTGATCCAGGAATTGAACCCAGGTCTCCTGCATTGCAGGTGGATTTCTTACTGTCTGAGCTACAGGGAAGCCCTAGACTTATGAAATATGTTTCTTAAGAATAAGACTTGAAATTGAATTACTTTTTAATCCATGGGCTGCAGCATGGATATGATGTTAGCATGCATTTCTCCCTCAAAGCTCTTGGGTAACTAAGTGCATTGTTAGCAGTGGTATTTTTAAAGGAAACTTTTTTTTTTTTTCTGAGCAGTAGTTCTCAGCAGTGGTCTGAAAATATTCTGTAATCATATATGTGTTGTTATCTAGACCTTGTGTTCCAAGACAGAGTAGACTTATCATAATTCTTAAGGGTCCTAGGATTTTCAGAATGGTATATAAGCGTTGGTTTCAACTTAAAGTCACCAGTTGCATTGGTTTCTAACAAGAGAGTGAGCTGGTTCTTTGAAGCTTTGAAGCCAGGCATTGACTTTACCTCTCTTGACTATGAAAATCCTAGATGGCATCTTCTTCCACTAAAGTAAAACTGTTTGTCTATGTTGAAAATCTGTTTTGTGTAGCCACCTTCATTAATTATCTTACTTAGATCTTCTGGAAAATTTCTGCCACTTCCACATCAGCATTTGCTGCTTCACCTTGGTCTTTGAAGTTATAGAGATAGCATCTATCCTTAAACCTCATGAGCCAACCTCTGCCAGCTTCAAACTCTTCTGTGGGTTCTTCATTTCTGTCAAACTTCATACAATAGAGAGAGTTAGGGCTTTGCTGTGGATTAGGCTTTGGTTCAAGGGCATATTTTGGTTGATTTGACTTTCATTCTAGACCACTAATGCAGTCCATGGGGTCGCAAAGAGTTGGAAATGACTGAGCGATTGAACTGAACTGAATACTTTCTCCATATCAGCAAAAACACTGTTTTGCTTTCTTGTCATCCAAGTGTTCATTGGAATAGCACTTTTACTTTCCTTAAAGTATGTTTTATTTGCATTCATAACTTGGCTCCTGTTTGCAACAAGAGGCCTAGCTTTCAGCCTATCTTGGCCTTTGACATACCTCCTCATTAAGCTTAATTATTTCCAGTTTTTGATTGAAGTGAGAAGTTTAAAACTTTTTCTAGTTGAACACTTAGAGGTCATTGTAGGGAATTAATTGGCCTAATTTCAATGTTGTTGTGTCTCAGGGAGTGGGGAGGCTAGGGGAGAGGAAGAGAGATAGGGAAGAGCTTGTTGATGGAGCGGTCAGAACTCACATATAAAACTTATCCATTGTTTGCTGTGTTATAATAATGTGGCTCATAGTGCCCCCAAACAATTACAGCAGTCACATCAAAGATCACTGATCACAGATCACCATAACAAATATAATAATGAAAAGTTTGAAGTAGTATTAAATTACCAGATTTGACACAGAGACAAGAAATGAGCAAATGCCATTGGAAAAATGGTGCAGACGGACTTGCTATAACAGGGTTGCCACAATAAAATGAGGGATTCTTATATAAGTGCTGTTTTGTGAACACGTTTTTCTCCTTGGAGATTAGAGTTTATTTGGGGGATCAGTACACATGAAAAAGACATTAAGATAACACATTGAATTGAAGAATTATTGTTCAAAACATGAATATTTGGTTTAGATCGTAAATTTAAAAGGGAGATAGAATTGTGGAAGTGTCAAGAAAGGTTTCAATGAAGGGAAGAATTTTAAGGTGAATGTTGTAGGACTAACTAGGAAATAGCTCAGATGTTTAGGAGAGTATCAGATAAATTAAATCAGGTGCAGCATGAGTACAGATTCTGAGGCACAGTGAAACAAACTCTATTAGGAAGATGTGGTAGGCAGAATAATTCCACAACCCACACAACAGAATAGGGAAGTAGTCTGGATGGTCTAGATGGGACCAGTATCATCGCAAATAGGTGGTTCTAGTGGTAAAGAATCTGACTGCCAATGCAGAAGACATAAGAAGCACGGGTTCAATCCCTGGTTTGGGAAGATCCTCTGGAGGAGGGCATGGAAAACTTCTCCAGTATTCTTGCCTGCAAAATTCCATGGGCAGAGGAGCCTGGTGGGCAACAGCCCATGGGGTTGCAAAGAGTCGGATACTACTGAATCACTGAGCGCACACAGCAAACCTCTGAAAAAATAGGGAGATAGTTTGGATGGTCCAGATGGGATCGGTATTGTCACAAGTTTTCACATTAGTCTAGATCTGCCAGGTGGGCCCAATATCATCGCAAGTGTTCTTAGAAGTGAAAGACAGAGGCAGAAGGGAAGTCAGAGTGACATGCTGAGGTGGGAGAAGGATTTAGTCTGCCCTTGCACAGGCTAATGAATATGCATGAATTCTGGAAGCTGAAAACAGCAAGGAAACTTTCCTCTATCAGCTCAGTTCAGTTCAGTCGCTCAGTCGTGTCGGACTCTTTGCGATCTCATGAATCACAGCATGCCAGGCCTCCCTGTCCATTACCAACTCCCGGAGTTCACTCAAACTCATGTCCATCGAGTTGGTGATGTCATCCAGCCATCTCATCCTTTGTCATCACCTTCTCCTCTTGCCCCTAATCCCTCCCAGCATCAAGGTTTTTCCAGTGGTCATGTATGGATGTGAGAGTTGGACTGTGAAGAAAGCTGAGCTCTGAAGAATTGATACTTTTGAACTGTTGGGTTGGAGAAGACTCTTGAGAGTCCCTTTGACAGCAAGGAGATCCAACCAGTCATGCAAAGAGTTGAGCCTCATGTGAAGAGTTGANTAGGTGGATCTCACTTCCAGGCGAGCTTAGGCCCTTGTCCTCTGCCGCATCTCATGGGGAGTCATCCCATCCCTCATGAACCCCGACGGTTCCTTGACACACTTGCAGTGACTCAAGAATATCCTGACATACATTTCTCTACTCGAGAGTATCACCAAGGGTCCCATCACAGCTCAAGAGAAGCCCCGTTTCCGCTCCTCCACTCGAGATGAGGGTTCCTTTCCCTGCTTCTTCAGGAAAGGATTTCCGAAGGTCCCGTCGCATCTCAAGAGGAGGGGCTCTTCGAAGATGTGTCTAGAGGAACTGTGGGAGTCGTGTCACTGTTCCAGAGACACCCAGATGTCCCTGTCCACTCCAGAGAAACCTGGTGGCCCTGCACTGCCTCAACTCTAACCCCAAGGATTGGCTCCCACCACGGTGGCACGTGTTTCAACCCTGTGGGAAAGCCTCGAGGGGAAGCCCCTGGCCCCTGTTTCACCTCGATGGGAAGCCTCACCCTGTGGCTACAGCTCGGGTGGAAAGCGGATGTGCAGGTCTCCATTCGAGATGATACCTGACTCCCCTGGGGAGCTTCCAGAGGAACCCCAGGATCCAAGTCAGCAATGGAGAGGAATCATCAGACTCCAAATGATGACTTTGGAGACGGCCCCGACTGTGAAGGAATGCCCAGATGTCACTGGCAACTCATTTGGAGCCTGGCCTTTCCATAGGGCACAGGGGCGGGTCCCTGGGGTACCTGTCGTAACTTGAGAGGAACCTGTCACAACTCGAGAAAAACCAGGAGGATCGCCCCTCCAGGCGAGATGAGGGCCTTGTCCTCTGCAGCATCTGGGGGGGAAGTCACCCCATCCCTCATGAACCTCGACGGGTTCCTTCCAACCCTTGCAGCGACTCCAGAATATCCCGACATATACTTCTCTACTCGAGAGGACGACCAAGGGTCCCACCACAACTCAAGAGGAGCCCCGTGTACCCATGCTCCGCTCGAGATGAGTGTTCCTTTCCCTGATTCATCAGGGAAGGATTCCCGACGGTCCTGTCTCATCTCAAGAGGAAGCGCTATTCACAGGAGTGTTGTGAGGAACTCCACGGGACATGCCACCTTTCCAAAAGACCCCCAGTTATCTCTGTCCACTCCAGAGAATCCTGGTGGCCCTTTGCCACCTTGGATGTCACACTGAGGATTGGCTAACACCATGGTGGCATGTGTTCCAACCCTGTGGGAAAGCCTCGAGGGATAGCCCCAGATCCCTGTGTCACCTTGACGGGAGGCTTGACCTTGTGGCTACAGCTCGGGAGGAAAGTGGACTTTCACATCTCCACTCGAGACGAGACCTGACTCCCCTGGGGAGCCTCCAGAGGAACACCACCATCCACGTCAGCAGTGGAGAGGAATCCTCAGGCTCCAGAAGAGGACTTTGGAGCCGACCCTGACTGTGAAGGAATGCTCAGATGCCCCTGGCAACTCGCTTGGAGCCTGGCCTTTCCTTAGGGCACAGGGGCGGGTCCCTGGGGTCCCCATCATAACTCAAGAGGCACCTGCTGCAACTCGAGAAAAACAAGGAGCATCTCCCCTCCAGGCGAGATGAAGCCCTTGTACTCTGCAGCATCTGGCAGGAAGTCACCCGCTCCCTCATGAAACTCGACAGGTTCCTTCCAAACCTTGCAGTGACTCAAGATTATCCCAACATACATTTCTCTACTCAAGAGGAACACCGAGGGTGCCGTCACAACTCTAGAGGAGCCCCGTGTCCCCCTGCTCTGCTCAAGATGATGGTTCCTTGCCCTGTTTCATCGGGGAAGGATTTCCGACGGTCCCGTCACATCTCAAGAGGAGGCACTCTCCATAGGACTGTCGAGAGGAAATCCAGGGGTCATGCCACCTGTTCCAAGAGACCCCTAGATGTCTCTGTCCACTCCAGAGGAACCTGGTGGCCCTGNTTGGAAAAATGGTGCAGATGGACTTGCTGTAACAGGGTTGCCACAATAAAATGAGGGATTCTTATATAAGTGCTGTTTTGTGAACACGTTTTTCTCCTTGGAGATTAGAGTTTATTTGGGGGATCAGTACACATGAAAAAGACATTAAGATAACACATTGAACTGAAGAATTATTGTTCAAAACATGAATATTTGGTTTAGATCGTAAATTTAAAAGGGAGATAGAATTGTGGAAGTGTCAAGAAAGGTTTCAATGAAGGGAAGAATTTTAAGGTGAATGTTGTAGGACTAACTAGGAAATAGCTCAGATGTTTAGGAGAGTATCAGATAAATTAAATCAGGTGCAGCATGAGTACAGATTCTGAGGCACAGTGAAACAAACTCTATTAGGAAGATGTGGTAGGCAGAATAATTCCACAACCCACACAACAGAATAGGGAAGTAGTCTGGATGGTCTAGATGGGACCAGTATCATCGCAAATAGGTGGTTCTAGTGGTAAAGAATCTGACTGCCAATGCAGAAGACATAAGAAGCACGGGTTCAATCCCTGGTTTGGGAAGATCCTCTGGAGGAGGGCATGGAAAACTTCTCCAGTATTCTTGCCTGCAAAATTCCATGGGCAGAGGAGCCTGGTGGGCAACAGCCCATGGGGTTGCAAAGAGTCAGATACTACTGAATCACTGAGCGCACACAGCAAACCTCTGAAAAAATAGGGAGATAGTTTGGATGGTCCAGATGGGATCGGTATTGTCACAAGTTTTCACATTAGTCTAGATCTGCCAGGTGGGCCCAATATCATCGCAAGTGTTCTTAGAAGTGAAAGACAGAGGCAGAAGGGAAGTCAGAGTGACATGCTGAGGTGGGAGAAGGATTTAGTCTGCCCTTGCACAGGCTAATGAATATGCATGAATTCTGGAAGCTGAAAACTGCAAGGAAACTTTCCTCTATCAGCTCAGTTCAGTTCAGTCGCTCAGTCGTGTCGGACTCTTTGCGATCTCATGAATCACAGCACGCCAGGCCTCCCTGTCCATTACCAACTCCCGGAGTTCACTCAAACTCATGTCCATCGAGTTGGTGATGTCATCCAGCCATCTCATCCTTTGTCATCACCTTCTCCTCTTGCCCCTAATCCCTCCCAGCATCAAGGTTTTTCCAGTGGTCATGTATGGATGTGAGAGTTGGACTGTGAAGAAAGCTGAGCTCTGAAGAATTGATACTTTTGAACTGTTGGGTTGGAGAAGACTCTTGAGAGTCCCTTTGACAGCAAGGAGATCCAACCAGTCATGCAGAGTTGAGCCTCATGTGAAGAGTTGAGCCTCCCAAAAGGAACACAACATTTGGACACCTTGATTTTAGTCCAGTGAAAGACCAGATTGATTTTGCCTGGAAAGTGAACGAGTACTTTAATTTGCACATTTCATTTTTTTTTTCAACCAAGAAAATTTCTATTTTCCTGTTCCTCTGTTCCCATCATCAGTGTCCTTCTGTTGTCTGGGTTCCATCTTTCCATTTTTATTTTTAAAAGTCTTTTCTCACACATTCTAAGAAAGGTTCTCAATTTTTACTTCCACATCTCTAATTTTATTTATTTTTCCATGGAGTCAATTACATTTAGTTGCTACATTTTATATTTCCTTGTAGAACTTTATCACCTTTCCTCTGCCCTGTTTTCTTTTCTAGCATATTCTTCTCTGTCTTCTGGATATTTTAGTAAGTTATTTTTAGAGGTGTTCATTTCCTTACCCCTCATAGGACAATGTTTGCTATGATTGACTTAATAGATTGACTCTTAACCCCTTATCTATTCCCCTCTCTGCTTATTTTTCCTTTCCACCCACCGAAACTTAAATAATAAGAGACCTATTCAGTTGTAATATTTTCCAATAAGATGAATTCATGAAATATGCTTAACCAGCTATCTAAGAGGTGACATGGAAAAGCAGAGAATGTATGACACAGTATGTGATTATTGGGTTTGGACAATTAGTTTTTTAAAAGAGAGACAGATGCAATGAGTGGGGAAAAAAGACTTCATAGTGGAGATGAAATTTAAGCTGTCCATTGAAGGCCTAAGTTGAAAATGGCGCAGATGTTAACAGATGAATCAGATAATATAGACCTCTGATTCTCTATGAATTAAAGTACTGAATGTCCTTCTGAACTTCACTTAGAACTTATTCAATCCTGCTCATTTCTATACTTCCTTTCATATTTTCCATCTACTTATCTCTCCAAGCCACATGTAGGTAATTTCTTCAAATTTCTTGTCTAATTCATGAATTCTACTGTTTGAACCACCCACTGTTTTTTTAAATTTAATTTTTGTTTATTTTAATTTAAATAATAAATTTAAAATGTTTCTAAAAAAATTACTGGATTCTTTTTCAAGACTACCTGGTTACTTTTGGTGATATTGATAGCTTATTTTTGTGATTACATTTTTTATTTTGTAAGTATTTTATTCCTATAATTTTGTAAATTTTATTCTGATATGTAAATACATAAAGTTTCTGGAAATTATTTTAACAGATACTTGCCCATCTGACTTGTTTTCTTGTTGCTTTGATGAATTTTAATTGTGAGCTCATATTTGTTTGAAATTGATCTGTGAGCACCCTAGGGGTTAACTTGAGGATATTTTCCTCAGGAGGGGATGTGTGTTCCTTCTTGGGGGGATATGAGGGCACAAGCAATTTAGGGCCACTTCAGTCTCCTTCTTTTACCCCTGGATTAATGGGAGAGTCTCAGGTTGAGTTCCCATTGTTGACACTGGCCTAAGAATAGTCTTTAGGATTTTAGGATTGGAGGGCTATACACAGTTTATATTAGTTTATTATTAGGCACGCTGTCTTTGTAGGCAAACTGTGTTTTTGCACAGTTACTTGTAAACATTTTTTCCCTTGATATTCTGCATTTCATTTATGGTTTATTTGGATGTGAATGTACTTTTTTCCTTCTGCTTGGTTCTTGAAACACAATTTTGAATGAAATAGTCTTTGATTCTTATAATTACTTCTTTACTATCTCTTTGAATATTGCTTCTCTGCCCACAATACAGTTTCTGAAACTTCTATTTGGAGCCTCTCTTGGTGATCCTGATTCTGGTAAATTACTCTGGTCTGCTCACACTCTCTATATCTGTTTCATCTCTTGCTGGGACTTCTAAACTTTATCATGTCTAGTAATATTTTTTTTTCACTGACCATTTTTTTCCCTTTAAAAATATCTTTTCATTTCCTCCGCTGCTTGCTTTCTTTCCCCATTTTAACTTTTTAAAAAATGGAATATATTCATTTATTTTTTTGAGCATCCTGAGGCTATCAAGTCTCAGGCCTTTTATAGACTGTTTCATAAAATTGTGTAGTGAGGCCCTGTTCCTATGTTTCAACACTGTGTATGGTTTTATTCTGTGTTAACCTTTGTGGCACATTTTTCCTACTCCTTTTCATTTTCTCTTATTTCCTGTGTTGCTAGCCTAGAATCCATTTTTTTTTTTTTTTTAATTGTCATTTCAGGGCTCCTTGTCTCATGTGATAAGATATTTCAGATCTAGTCACAGAATCAGCAGGTGGCTTGATTTGCTTCCTGACCTTTAGAATTCGGTGACCTCTTCATCCCATAGCTTGCTCAAAACCAAAGCCACAGTTTTTATTTTGCTACCACTTTGAAGACTGTGTTTATATGGCNTCAGATCTAGTCACAGAATCAGCAGGTGGCTTGATTTGCTTCCTGACCTTTAGAATTCTGTGACCTCTTCATCCCATAGCTTGCTCAAAACCAAAGCCACAGTTTTTATTTTGCTACCACTTTGAAGACTGTGTTTATATGGCACGTCTAGCTTCTATCCCCAGACAATGAGCCAGGCTGAGGTTCCCCTTTTCAAGTGTGAATTTATACTATCTGGGCTAGAACTCTTATTTGTTTTAGAAGCTGTTTATAGACTGTCAGGATTTACCTTCAGTATTTGGTTTGGTTGTACATGCATTTGAGAATAAAGTTATATCTTTTTTGGTGCAGACATACACCACATACTGTGTTGACCTGATGTGCCTGGTGCCTGTTGGGCTCTTTCCTAGATTTGCTAAAGCTTTGATTTCTTGGTTCATTTCTAAGTATCATAGATCAAGATGCCAAAGATAAATCTTCTTTCTGGCCTAACAGTGATTTTGTTTTTTAGAGGGTCGTGGGGATTCTAAACAATTTGCTATTCTTTTGTTATCATTTTGTTAGTAATACCTTCTATCCCTCCCCTACCAAATAAGTCAAAAGAAAGGAATTGATTTGCTTTTAGTTTATGTGATCATCTTGGATTATCTGAGTCAATCTCACTTAGTGAGAGTTGTGTTTTCAATAGCTGTCTCTCTGTTGGACTNTTGTTAGTAATACTTTCTATCCCTCCCCTACCAAATAAGTCAAAAGAAAGGAATTGATTTGCTTTTAGTTTATGTGATCATCTTGGATTATCTGAGTCAATCTCACTTAGTGAGAGTTGTGTTTTCAATAGCTGTCTCTCTGTTGGACTAATTAGAGCCACGCAAACCTATGGCTAGAGTGACGGGAACAAGCCAGGTTTAACCACATTTCAGCACTCAGTCAGGATGATTCCCTTTTCTTGCTTCTGTGGACTATCCTGCTGAACTCTAACTCTGCAGAAGACACTTAAGTTATGCTATGTCTTTGCCCTTCAGCTACCAGGAGGTGTTTTCTGCCTTTCCGACTGGTCTGCTATCTTGGAAGGTTAGTGATTCACCTGCAGTCTACACATTGCAACCATAACGATTTTCCTGTTAGAAAGGGTTCAACACTTTCTTTTTTGCTGCATAAATTATTGTCCTTTCCTATTATGCTAATTTACTTTGTGAGTTACAGTGTCTTTTGTCGCCATGCTTAAGCAGGTTTCTTTGTAATGTCCTTCTTGACAACATCTTATCTGGGATGAGTGCCAGAGAGTAGAATAGGGGTTAGGATGGGGAGTTCAATAACAGTATCATTGACATTATTATTCAACAGCAACAGACTAAACCCTTTAGAGGNATGCTTAAGCAGGTTACTTTGTAATGTCCTTCTTGACAACATCTTATCTGGGATGAGTGCCAGAGAGTAGAATAGGGGTTAGGATGGGGAGTTCAATAACAGTATCATTGACATTATTATTCAACAGCAACAGACTAAACCCTTTAGAGGTTTTTCAGTGCTGTCCCTGCATCACTTTTATCTCCTCCATTCATCTCAGTCTTCTTTGATCCTCACAATAGCTCTGAGTCAGGAGGGGACCACTATTTTCTCCATGCTACAGAGGAAGGTCCTGGAGCTCACAGAGGAGAAGTGACTTGTTGAAATCAGAGTTAGTAAGTTTCAGAATAGGAACTGTGATTTTTCCCAGCAATATTTGTTGAAATTCACACTGCCCAACATGGAGCTCATTTACATGATAGCAGGGATTCTACAGTAGCAAAGACATAATTTGAAAATGGGTTATTTTCCTATTTCCTTAGTCTTTTTTATATCTGTTTGCGAAAGGACACGTGTCTGCAAATAGACAGGCACATGTATCTCCTTTATGTCTTTCTGCTCTGGTGGTCCTTGATTTTGATCAGAACTGGGAGTGAAAGACAATGTGTATTAAGTATACTTCTGCCATTTACATTGTTTGAGAGAGGCTATAATATTTGGAAATTCTTTCTAACAAAATTATGTATCAACTAACTACTTGTATGAAGAACCTGTGAAAACAACTTTTGGCAGGTAAATCTGTACCCTGCTGGTAAACTCTACCTATTCACCTAGAACTATTTTACATCCTTAAATGAACGTCTTTTTGGTAAGCCCTTAAGTTCCTTGAGAATTACTTTATCTGGAAAAGATCAGTTTTCATTCCAATTCCAAAGAAAGGGAATGCCAAAGAATGCTCAAACTACTGCACAATTGCACTTATCTCACATGCTAGTAAAGTAATGCTCAAAATTCTCCAAGCCAGGCTTTAGCAATACGTGAACCGTGAACTCCCTGATGTTCAAGCTGGTTTTAGAAAAGGCAGAGGAACCAGAGATCAAATTGCCAACATCTGCTGGATCATGGAAAAAGCAAGAGAGTTCCAGGAAAACNTGGGATGGCATCATCGACTCCATGGACATGAGTTTGGGTGAACTCCAGGAGTTGGTGATGGACAAGGAGGCCTGGCATGCTGTGGTTCATGGAGAACCAGACATGACTGAGTAACTGAACTGAACCAGCTATTACTGCCTAAACAAAATGCTATTTTCTTTTGATTGTTCATTTAGTATCCAGTAGTGAAAGTCACTGTTGTGACCAACTCTTTGAGACCCCATGGACTATACAGCTTATGGAATTCTCCAGAACAGAATACTGGAGTGGGTAGCCTTTCCCTTCTCAAGGGCATCTTCCCAACCTAGAAATTGAACTGGAGGCTCCTGGATTGCTGGCAGATTCTTTACCAACTTAGCTATCTGGGAAGCCCAGAAACCTTGTTAATTTTTCACTGGCTTTTGTAACTTTTTCTTTTGTTTATTTCCTCAGACAAGAATCCAAATAATGACAATATTTAAAGTCTCTCTGTGACAGAGACGAGTATTTGTCATCTAATATCCTTTTTCCTTTGAGGATAGCCCTGCATTTTTTGGGGCATATAGCTATACAGGATAAAGCCAACATTTCCTAGGCTTNTTCTTTTGTTTATTTCCTCAGACAAGAATCCAAATAATGACAATATTTAAAGTCTCTCTGTGACAGAGACGAGTATTTGTCATCTAATATCCTTTTTCCTTTGAGGATAGCCCTGCATTTTTTGGGGCATATAGCTATACAGGATAAAGCCAACATTTCCTAGGCTTTTCTTACAGTTACATGTGGCCATTACTAAGTCTTAATCACAGGGATTCAAAAGGAATCTATGCAGTTTCAGACAACTGTATTTAAAGGGGAATACAGCCTCTTATCTCTTTTTTGGTTGGAATGCAGAAATGATGCTAGTGCTAGAGCATTCATATTGAACCATGCAGTGAAAGAACAATAAACCTGAATTTCTGATTGTCAGTTGACAATTAACTGGTCAAGAGGCAAAACTCAAGTTTACAAGATGGAAAAGAAAAAACCCCAAACAAAAACTACTATCCTGATTCTTTGGATTTTCTGTCACTTGCAACAGAGCCTATTCTTTCCAGTCTTTATATAAGTGGTATAATTTTTTCTTCAGGAACAGTCGTATATGGTAGAGGTCATCTATTCGTTAGAAATTTCCTAAAATTAAACAGTAAAAGTGTTTTTTGAGAGTTTTATAGGAGAATCTTGAAAACCAAGTTAATGTCCTTAATAATTCATCTAATTCAATATTTTCATTTCACCATGGATCTATTCTGTCTCTCCCTGTCTCTCTCCACCTCTGTCTCTCTCTATGTCTCTCTCTTTGTCTCTAGATAGATATAGAATATAACTAGAAAAATCTCATATTCTTTCTTGATTTTTCAGATTTATTGGCTTTATTGTATATCTTATGAATTTTTTAATCTCATAAGTATCTTTGTAATTACTTAAGGGTCCACATCTGAAGTTAAATTATTCTATTGAATGATTATTATCCATTGGGGAAGAAACATTTGCTATATTAAGGTTTTCTAATTTTAAGTTTAAGAGTTAAATGTTTATTTCCTTGGAGGCAAATATAATCACCATTACAAAAAGAACATAGTACAAATCTGATAGTATGATGTGAATTGCTGTGCATTTTAGGCAATGAGTGCACGCATGCTCAGTCACTCAGTCATGTTCAACACTTTGCAATCGCATGGACATAGCCCACTAGGCTCCTCTGTCCATGGGATTTTTCCAGGAAAGAATACTGGAGTGGGTGGCCATTTCCTCCTCTAGGGGATCTTCCCAATCCAGGGATCAAACCTGTGTCTCCTGCATTTCCTGCATTGCAGGTGAATTCTTTACTGCTGAGCCCATTTTAGGCAATATTATTTAATGTTTATAGTATAAGTTGAAGTGGCATATAATACTATGTAAATCTTGTTCTTTCTCCACACCATTCCCCCAAATAGGTGTTTTCTACATTATTCAAGTTAAATTAACTTCAAGTTAACTACCAGGTAGATAAATTCCTTATCTCTTGGTATGCCAAGTCACATAATGTACCAAAACCCCTTCATTGTTGTGTCGCCACATGCTAATCAATAAGAAAATGTATTTTTGCCAATATCATCATGGGGATGTTCATCAGAGGTTTCACTGAACCGAATGAATCATGTGATAGATATGGTGTTGGCTATAACTTCTGTTAGATAACAGATAAGAGGTGTGGCATATTGGTAAGAGGAATGGTATGTTTACTAAAGTACAGTCCAGGGTATTAAATGCTGATAGAGCCTTCCAAGTGATACCCCCACCTCCACACTTGCTCCCAACTCCCTTATTGTACCCTTACCAAACTCCCTTATTGCACCCAAAGACAAACTAGGTTGACTTTTATTAGGCCTAAATTGATCATATTACTTTCCCATTTAAAATCCTCCAGTGACATCACTCTGCATCCAGAAAAAAAAATCAATCTCATACCATGGCCACAGTACTCACCACTGCCTACCTCACTGACCCCAACCTTTCTATACTACATCTTGTTCACTATTCCTGTCGACGCTGGTCTTCTTTCGGTTCTTGAAGAATATCAAGCTCAATCCTTTCTTGGGTCTCCTTCCTACTGTTCCTTCCGCATGAGACATGCCTCAGAACCACTCACATCCTGCTTCCCAACTTAAGTGTGACCTCTCCAGAGACATTTTCCCTGTCTACCCTACTAAGCTTCAGTTCCTTTTATCTCATTACTGTATGTGTGATGGAAGACAGCAACGGACAGCTTGAAGAGGTGTGTTTCTTTAGAGGTGACAAATATGGCATTTTAAGGAAATAAGCACATTCTGTTTTCAGACTTAGGTTTGGCAGTTCAGGGCCCCTGAATTTCCATTTGAATGTATAGCGAGAATAATACCACCTCTGTAAATGGAGGAAGCATGTCTATCTTGATCCTTGGTGATTTTCTTCTCAACACTTCTCAGTACTTCAAGTAATCTTTTCTAGGTTTGCTTTCTTATATACAGTTGACTCTTGAACAATGTGGGAGTTGGGACACTAACTTCTCCCTTGCAGCACAGTTAAAAATCCATGTAACTGTGTTCTCTGCCTCAAAAAGAAAGAAATTGATAAATCACTTACTCAAGGACAGGAAGCTGAAACAATTTGAATGGGATCAAAACTCAAACTCCAGTCCTTTTGATTTTAAATACTGTGATCTTTGATCAAATGCAACCATTTTCCTGCACTTAGTTAACTTGAAGATCCGTACAATAAAAATATCAGAAAAATTCACATGTAAGTGTCCCATGCTGTTGAAATGCATGTTGTTCAATGATCAACTGTATTATTTGTTACCCCACTCTAAACTGTAAGTTCTTTGAGTTCAGAATCTCTAGTGTCTTATTCATTGTTGTAACCTGTACATCCAGATTATGTCTGGGAGGCATTCAGTAGGTATCTGTCATCTGTTGATTGACTGAATAACCTGGTCTCCACTGCTTTTTGGTTCACTCAGTCTTCTGGAAATGTTTTTGAGCTTGCAATCCAAGTATAAGTTCTCAGTTCTTTGAAAGAAACTTTGTACTTACCCTCTAATGACCTCATATTCTTCCTGTATTCGCACTATTCCGTTAACTTCCTATTCTCTACACTAAACGGTAAACTTCTAAAGGACAAGAATCATGTCCTGCTCATCATTATTTTCTTTACAATGCTTTAGCACAATGCCTTGTGCAACTTTACCATTAGTGCATTAATTTGTTCAGTTTCTTGCTGTTTACTCACTATGTCATGTCTGACTCTTTTGGGACCCCAAGGACTGTAGCCCACCAGACTCCTCTGCCTATGGGATTTTTAGGCAAGAATACTGGAGTGGGTTGCCACTGTCTTTTCCAGAGAATCTCCCCAGGGATAGAAACCACATCTCCTGCCTGGCAGGCAGATTTGTTACCGCTGAGCCACCTGGGAAGCCAAATTTATCCAATTAAAGTAGTCCTAATTTTCTACTAATTGGTGCTTTTAAATTTTGAATTGTGAACTTTTTGAGTTGTATACATTTTATGTTGGATGGAAGTAACAGTTTTTCCTTTAAAAACTCTTGTTTCTGATCTGCCTCATCCCTTATACGTTCTTCTCCCAGATGTGCTCTACTTAGAAATTGCCTGCCTACTTAGAGACTACTAGCTCACCATCTAAATGTGGGCTGCAGATATGTTTTATTTGGCTCTCATAATGTTTTGTAAAATTTTGAGTTAGCTGATACAATTTAAAAAATTAAGTTTTATAATTTTTTTTGAACTTTTGTCTTTCCTAAAAAAATAGGACAATCTGGCATGCCTGGATTCACATACTATCATGACAACAAATGCTAAACATGCACGTGAGCTCTGGTTTCCCATAAGACTCTTGTTTTGCCTCATTTGTTTGCAGTACATGCTTAGACTCTTTATATATGAGAGTTTGAAAGTCCATTTTTATTCCATTTCTATAATATGTATGTTATTTTAGTGATGATCCAGTAGTAATTACCTTTTATCCAAGCTAGCCTTCAGCAGTATGTGAACTAAGAACTTCCAAATGTTCAAGCTGGATTTAGAAAAGGCAGAGGAACCAGAGATCAAATTGCCAACATCCACTGGAACATAGCCAAAGCAAGAGTATTTCAGGAAAACATCTACTTCTGCTTCATTGACTAGGTTAAAGCCTTTGACTGTGTGGATCACAACCAACTGTGGAAAATTCTTAAAGACATGGGAATACCAGACCACCTGAACTGCCTCCTGAGAAACCTGTGAGCAGATCAAGAAGCAACAGGTAGAACCAGACATGAAACAACAGACTGGTTACAAATTGGGAAAGGAGTACATCAAGGCTATAAATTGAAACCCTGCTTATTTAACTTACAAGTTAAATGCTGGGCTGGATGAAGCACAAGATGGATTCAAGATTGCCAGGAGAAATATCCATAACTTCAGATATGCCAAACTTATGGCAAAAGCAAAGAGTAACTAAAGAGCCTCTTGTTGAAAGTGAAAGAGGAGAGTGAAAAGCTGGCTTAAAACTCAACATTCAAAAAACAAAGACCATGGCACCCTGTTCCATCATTTCATTGCAGATAGGTGGGAAAACAATGGAAATAGTGACAGACTTTATTTTCTTGGGCTCCAAAA
Source organism: Neotragus pygmaeus (assembly GCA_006410875.1). NCBI lineage: Eukaryota > Metazoa > Chordata > Mammalia > Artiodactyla > Bovidae > Neotragus > Neotragus pygmaeus. The sequence continues at coordinate 427,815 of SJYV01007153.1, forward strand.
TCACTGTAGATGGTGATTGTGCCATGAAATTAAAAGATGCTTGCTTCTTTGAAGAAAAGCTATGACCAACCTAGACAGCATATTAAAAAGCAGAGACATTATTTTTCCAACAATGATCTGTCTAGTCAAAGCTATGGTTTTTCCAGTAGTCATGTATGGATGTGAGTGTTGGACCATGAAGAAAGCTGAGTGCCAAAGAATTGATGCTTTTTGAACTGTGATGTTGGAGAAGACTCTTGAGAGTCCCTAGGACTGCAAGGAGATCCAATCAGTCCATCCTAAAGGAAGTCAGTCTTGAATATTCATTGGAAGCTGAATATTCATTGGATGCTGAAGCTGAAGCTCCAATATTTTGACCACCTGATGTGAAGAACTGACTCATTGGAAAAGATCCTGACGCTGGGAAAGATTGAAGGTGGGAGGAGAAGGGGATGACAGAGGATAAGATGGTTGGATGGCATCACCAACTTGATGGACATGAGATTGAGCAAGCTTCGGGAGTTGGTGATGGACAGGGAGGCCTGGCGTGCTGCAGTCCATGTGGTCACATAGAGTCGGACATGACTGAGTGACTAAACTGGACTGAACTGATACCCACTTTGAGAGCTCTTCTTGTAAATGGATGTTGAATTTTGTCAAATGCTTTCCCCATGTCTATTGATAGGATCATATGGGTTTTTATTGTTGTTGTTTTGTTCCTTTTTTTACTGTGGTGTATCACATTGATTTGCATATATTTAATCCTCCTTATGACCCTGGAATAAATCCAGCTTAAACATAGTGAATGATCCTTTTTATATGTTTGTTAGATTCAGTTTGCCAGTACTCTGTTGATGATTTTTGCATCTATATCATGGNCTCTGCCCAGTGTTTTGGAAGGAGCTTTAATATGACATTTAATTATCCTTATCACAATTGACAAGTATTTTGTGGGCTCCAAGCATTTGTTGGACACAGAAGAAGCAAAGCACTATAAAATCTAACCCTGCTTTGAAGAAATATACAAACTGTTTTTGGAAAACAGAACAGATCATTTAAGAAAGATAGAATCAATAGTAAAGTCTCTTTCTTTAAGCATTGATAGTTCTATCTACTCTTGCAGAAAGACCTTCCATTGTTTAATGATGAATAAGAAACAGCCTAATGCTTCTTGCTGCAGCTGGAAATTTGCAGACTGAAAGTCGTACCACACCTGCGTTACTGATCTGTCCTCTGAAGGTCAGTGAATCTCCACTTCTGCCAGTTCTGTTCCTCTCCTGTAGACCCTTCTGTTCACCATCATTTCAGGACAATAATCTGACATTTTCAGTAAGCTCAAATCAATTTTGATTCTTTTTAAATGTTAAAAAGAGAGGCTCAGTGATGATGTGAGTAAAGAGAAAGCAGAGTGACTTGTGCTGTATTGAGTTTTAAAATTAAACAGTTTCCTTTATGGACTTTTGTTCTGTATGAAGTATTATGCTATAAAAGCACAAAGTAAATAGGCTGATTTTTAATTTGTATATATGACATCCTAAACATCTTATCAAACTTTAGAACAGGCTGAGTTACTCTGTGATTTGGGGTTAAATGTATGTCTGTTTTCTCTCTTTGTTGAGAAGACAGCTCATAAAACTCCATTTTCAACAGATGGTTGTAAATGAGGACTGAATTACCTTGTTTGGGTTAATACACATTCATGAAGAACATACCTTCTGAGGAAACCCAAGTCATCCCACAAATTCTGTCAATAAACTGATCTGGAATTTCTTTAAAATGTACCAAACTATGAGGAGCAAGTAATTGAATGTAGCCTTCCACCTCCTATTCCTGTCCCTTGGCTCCACATTTGCCACTTTTGATCTTTGATAAGCTTTGTAGTAGAGACAGAATTTTGTTATAAAAGATTTAAGTGTAGATCTGTTTTATTGAGGCTGGAAAAAACCAAACCTTACTTATGGACATTTTCAGGTAACCAACAATCATCCTCCGAACATTAAGCTTAAAATGCTTGGTAAAGGAGTCTTTTTGGGAAATATCTTCTCTTTGTAGAGTGTAAGGTATAAAACCTCACTGTTTTCCCCTATGTTTCTACTAATAAGCTTCAGTTCTTGCCCCAGCGTTGATAAAGAAAGGAACATTGGGCTTGGATCAGGAACTCTTGTTTCTAGCTCTGACTCTGTCTCTCACAGGATGTGACTTCAGGCAGGAGAGCTAACGACTAAGACCTCATCCTTCCCAGCTTCCAGATGCGGGCCCAGAGTGCTTGCTACCAGTACGGTCTTGACATTATAGATTACTTATGGGATTATGGTTGAGGGCAAAATGAGGAGGTGGGGCAAGATGTTTTGCTGTCATCAGATGTATCATTGCTCTCTTTCTACCTTTGAGCTATTTCTAGGGAGAGGAGGTGAGACCATTGTACATACTGAATCTTGTGTAGGGTCAGCTGGAGTCTTAGAGGAAATGATATGCCTTTTTCTACACAAGAGTCTTCCATGAAGTATGAGGGAAGACAAAAAAAAAACTGGTTATGAATGCAAGTGACTTTTAGATTGAAATGACCTCATAGATGTTTGTAAAATGACTATCATAATATGCCAGTCCTTGTCCATTCTCACTTCATCTCCACAATTAGACATTAATNAGGTGAGACCACTGTACATACTGAATCTTGTGTAGGGTCAGCTGGAGTCTTAGAGGAAATGACATGCCTTTTTCTACACAAGAGTCTTCCATGAAGTATGAGGGAAGACAAAAAAACTGGTTATGAATGCAAGTGACTTTTAGATTGAAATGACCTCATAGATATTTGTAAAATGACTATCATAATATGCCAGTCCTTGTCCATTCTCACTTCATCTCCACAATTAGACATTAATAGCAAAGAGAAGTAGATTAATATGGATCATCTTTGTAATGGCACAAATTATCTAGTTGTCACAATTCAACAGAGCTTTCCAAAATTAAATTTATCATTGTTACAGCTATGCATATCATATCATGGATTTAAAGAATCTCTCCTTTAGAAGATCATAATCTTATTTTTTAAATACAATCATTAAGGGATGTTAAACAATAAATGTTTAGTAATTCCTTTAAACATCTTTGACAAACAAAAACAAATCCGAAACACTGGAATGCAAGCAAAAATAAAACTTGTTTCCATGTTAAAAAAAAAAAAACACAATAATGCTGAGAATACTTTTAACTGGAGATTCCATATCTTATTCTGTACAAAATCTTATAGTTCAGATTTTAAGCTATGTTTATAGGTGACAAAGGGGATATGACTAATTTAAGTCTAAATGATTTTAAAATAGAGAAATTCATTCAGTGTGAGAGGAGCAATTTGGAGAGCTAACAGGATGGAAATACGTGATTTAAAAAACAACATCACTACACATGGAAATAGTTTGGTACCTAGATTGCCAATATGAATAATTCTCATTTTGATTTGGGTATTGTTTAGGTAAACCTTCTCACAACTCTTATGGGTATCATGGGAAGAAGAAAATAATTTAACAGGCTTTCATAAAACCTTTTTCTTTTCATAATCATAATGCTATTCTTTTCCCTGAAATTTGACATGTCCCTCCTTCTTTCCTCCTATTAGGTCAGTTGCTAGAATGGATAGTTGTAAAGTTCTGTCCCCAAATAAATGTCCCTGTGTTATCTACCTCTGGGATAGTTGAGTATTGCATTATAAGAAATCTAATCCTTAAGACTTTAAGTGGTAATTTACATAGGACATTTTCCTAATATCTGTTTAAAGAGTTATACTAGGCAATAGGGATATAAATTTGCTCTCTAGTCTCCCATCCCAAAATCGAGTGATGTTTGCAGCACTGGGAATGATACCTCTTCCCCATTCCTATGTTTCCTTCCGTGTGGAAGGGCAGGGTGTAACATTCCTAGCCTATTCCTCTGCATCTTTGCTCAGCTGTTCCCAGGGAAACTGAGTAATGACTGTTGAGTTTGGCTAGAGCAAACTGGTTGTGCTTGGATCTGCACTTTCCTTTGTTCTTCTTGAGAGCAAACTGTCTGCAGGGAGTCTGTGCTCTATTCCTCTCCAGTGAAGGGTCTATCCTTTGTTGGCTGAGTGTGGAGGGAGAACCTCGTCCTACGCAGTACTGCCTATGGGTGGGTGCTTGCTTGCTTAGTTGCTCAGTTGTGTCCTACTCTTTGTGATCCCATGGACTGTAACCAACCCCCTCTGTCCATGGATTTCTCCAGCCAAGAATACTGGAGTGGGTTGCCACGCCCTCCTTCAGGGGATATTCCCAACCCAGGGATCAAACCCAGATCTCCTGCATTGCAGGCAGATTCTCAACCATCTGAGCCATAGGGAACCTCAGTCTAATTCTGAGTTCAGTATTTAGGAAACACTTTCTTCCACTCATACAAACCATATCCACCTAGTCAGCTATTTTAGTAATAAGTGACACAAGCCATCTCATTTATTTCTTGAGTCCATAATGTAGAAAAGAATATTAATTAGCCTCTATTGAAAACCTGAAATAAGTAAGTAGATTCTGACCATGTTATGCTTCTGTTCCAGGCTAATGGACTGTCCAGGCTAATGTTTTGTTAGAATAAATAAGCTCCAGGATTTCAGAAATTAAAGAGTGTTGAATTAAGCTTAGATTTGTGTTTTTAATTATAAAACACATTCCTTCTTCCTCAACTGAGGTGTTAACCTCCTCTCTTAAAGATAGCAGCCTTTTATTTTTCAGTATAATAGTAAGCAGACTAGTTCTCACCACCAAGTTTTTAAATGGGCTATTATTCACTGTTAAGACGTTTGTAGCTGTGATTTAGCTTTAATCTATACAAGAAAGCATGGGAAAAATAAACAGAGAGCAATGTGTCAAAATCTAAAGCTTGTTCTTTCTTTGACTCCAATCATATAATCTCCAGTAATATAATCTCCAATAAAGGAGAAGTAAAGTGAAAGTCACTCAGTCTTGTCTGATTCTTTGCAACCACCTGAACTATACAGTCCATGAAATTCTCCAGGACAGAATACTGGAGTGGGTAGCCTGTCCTTTCTTCAGGGGATCTTCTCAACCCAGGGATTGAACCCAGGTCTCCCACATTGCAGGTGGATTCTTTACCAGCTGATCCACAAGGGAAGCCCAAGCATATTGAAGTGAGTAGCCTATCCCTTCTCCAGGAGATCTTCCTGACCCAGGAATTGAACCAGGGTCTCCTGCACTGCAGGTGGAATCTTTACCAACTTGAGCTATCGGGGAAGTCCCTAGGAAGGAGATACTTCACTAAAATATAGGTTAATTCAGATCAAAATTCAGNAGCTTGTTCTTTCTTTGACTCCAATCATATAATCTCCAGTAATATAATCTCCAATAAAGGAGAAGTAAAGTGAAAGTCACTCAGTCTTGTCTGATTCTTTGCAACCACCTGAACTATACAGTCCATGAAATTCTCCAGGACAGAATACTGGAGTGGGTAGCCTGTCCTTTCTTCAGGGGATCTTCTCAACCCAGGGATTGAACCCAGGTCTCCCACATTGCAGGTGGATTCTTTACCAGCTGATCCACAAGGGAAGCCCAAGCATATTGAAGTGAGTAGCCTATCCCTTCTCCAGGAGATCTTCCTGACCCAGGAATTGAACCAGGGTCTCCTGCACTGCAGGTGGAATCTTTACCAACTTGAGCTATCGGGGAAGTCCCTAGGAAGGAGATACTTCACTAAAATATAGGTTCATTCAGATCAAAATTCAGTTAAGAAATTTCAGAGTAGAAAGAAAGAGATGTGGAAGAATAATGTCATATGTATGTTCACTTTGAGTTAATCCAATTATGAATTTTAAGATGTATTTTTACACTTATCTATTTTAAGAGACTATCTGTTGAGGAAGTTAGTGTGGCATTCTGTTCTGACAAGAATTTTGCATGTTTGGTTCATAGAATGTTGACCTCGTTCCCCATTATTTCCTGAGAGGATACAGGACACTCGGAATATTTTTTGTCATGTAGGCAGGAGGACAATTTCTAACTCTGTGTCTGAAAGTGTTTACTCTAATGCTCTGTAACTTCATGCAGGATTCCACATCAAAAGCATTAATAGTACTGAAAAACCTTAGCAAAAGCAAATACATTTTTTATGCTTTTCCTGTAAGGAGTGAGTTGCTAAAATTTTACAGCTTAAATCCATCAAATAGGATCATTTCTTAATCTTGTACTCGAAGATTCTCATAACTTTTAGGGAGGTACATGTGAAATATTAGTGTTCATACAAGCAAAACTGAGCCCTGTGAACGCAGGGCACCCACAGTACTCCATGGACACTCACAGAGTTTTTGATGGTAATTTTTTGTATTATCTTCAGAGCAGCTAATTTTTAGCATTATCTCTAGGTAATCAGCATTTTTCTAAAAGATATGAATATTTATCAAAGCCAAATATGTTGTATACATGTCCAGCCTCACATGCCATTGAAAGTAAAACAAAGAATACCCATAAGTCTTGAAAAGATCTGGGGCATCATTAAAATCTCTCATTTTATATTTGGAAAAAAACTGAGAAATAGGCAATGTGACTTGCCCAAATTTGTTAGTGGCCATCCAAAATTAGAAACTTAGTGCACAGTCAGTCCTGTGTACTTTTCATTATATTGCATTAAATAGAAAGGAAAGGAATAGCTATTTAGAGGTTGTTTTGCCCAGGGTGAGTCTTCCCAAAGTTTACATATCATACCATTTTTACTTATTTCAACTTAAGACAACACTGGACAAGCATAAAGTAAATAGTGAAATAGTGTTTGTATATTGACAAAAATTGAAATACAAAACTCTTCACTTGCTACTTTTCTTACCTTTGTAACTTTTCCTAACTCAGTCCTCATGAGTCATTTTGTAGATAGGATTTCAGCACTTAAGCATGCAGAACAATGAGCTAGACTTTCTGGATTATTTTCCTGGTTCTGTCCTTGATAAGCCACGTGACCAACCATCAAAGATAAGTTGCTTAACCTTTCTAAACCTCAGTTTTCTCCTTAATAAGAGAAGAAGATGATTTTTATATCATCAAGTTCAATTGAACTAACTGACAGAACTATTTCAAGGGAGTAGGATTGATCTAGGTCAGATTTGTGTCAAAAGGGATGCTCTCAGAATTTTCAATTTCATTGATTCTTCATTGTATGGGACTGTTTGGATCCTTGGCTCGTACTTGCTGAATGCCATCCTGACCCCACTCATTACTACAACTCAAAATGCTCTCATAAATACCAAAGTGAATCTGTTTGAGAACCATCAAACTCATCTCTGTGTATATAGTTCTTAGCATACATATATGGGACATAGTAAATACTACCGGATACCATCATCATCCCAGAAACTACCGGAAAATAATGTTTGGAATTTTTCCGGACCTCAACATCTTCACCAAGTTGGGACTTGCTATGGATTTGTGTGAGCTTCCCTTGTGCTATGAACTGTTTCAAAGGGGAAAGATTGGCCTACATCAGATTTGGAGGCCCATTTAAGCCTTACTGTTCAAATGGTCTGGTTTGTTTGCATGCTAAGTCACTTCAGTCGTGTCTGACTCTGTGCAACCCTATGGACTGTAGCCTGCCGGACTCCTCTGTCCATGGGGATTCTTCAGGCAACAATACTGGAGTGGGTTGCTATGCCCTCCTCCAGGGGATCTTCCCAACCCAGGGACCGAACCTGCATCTTTTGCGTCTCCTGCACTGGCAGGCAGGTTCTTTACCACTAGCACCACCTGGTTTATTTAATGGTTATTTGTAAATCTGGTGATCTAGTTTCCTGACTCTAAATTCACCAACTGACAAGAATGGCATAAGGATTCTATAATTTCTGGAGAGATCTTCCTGAGAAAGTCTGGGTCATGTGATTATCTTAATCTCCTTTTAATCTCTTCTCTGTCATCTGATATTGTCCTTATCTCAGCCAATTATTTGGGTTAGCCAAAAAATTCTTTCAGATTTTTTTCATAAACTCTGACAAAAAACCCAAATGAATTTTCAACCCAATAGTTTGAATCCTGGTGCTTCATTGCTGCTGTCTCCCTTCCCCTGCATCCAAGTATCTTGTGCATTAATACTATGAGTGAGTGTGTGAGTGAGTGAGTGAGTGAAAGTCACTCAGTCATGTCCGACTCTTTGTGACCCCGTAGACTATACAGTCCATGGAATTCTCCAGGCCAGGATACTGGAGTGGGTAGCTTTTCCCTTCTCCAGGGGATCTTCTCAACCCAGGGAATGGACCTATGTCTCCCGCATTTGCACACAGATCCTTTAGCAGCTGAGCTATCAGGGAAGCCCACACTAATACTGTGGACTGATGGTAACATTGCCCTAGTCTGAACTTGGAGATGATGCTTTTCCAGCCGTACAAAATATGTTAGGATTTGCTCAAATTGGCTTATAGTTCCACATTCTTGTTTGTTAATCAACTCCTCCTTGGGTCTGTGACTTCACCGTTTTTTCTCTCACTGTGGAGGTTCTTTCCTTATAAGAACCAGTGAGGGTGCAGCCAGCCCCACAGTTTCACTCCCCAGTCCTAGTTCTTGCACTGTGGCCTTACACCGTGGCTAGGTAAGAAGTCAGTCAATTCTGTCTGACAGCACTCTGATAAAAAGATTGAAGAGATTGAGAGTAGGAACTATTGACTAAAATAATTATCCTGCTCATCCTGGATCAATTTGATATTTACTTCAAAGAGATAGTAATAGCTTTGGTCCTAGTGTGTAGAAAAATGTGAATATGTCTGAGAACTGCTACCAGTGAGAGTTTGATATCAAAATTGCTTTTGACAAATCAATATGGAAAAGAGATAACAATTGAAAATGACTAGCTAATAGGAACCCACAACCTACCTGGGATTACAAAGTGGATTTCTTCTTAGTTTTATCTAGGATATAGGTCGAACATGTGTCACTGAAGCAAGTTTGGGTCCACTTGCCCATGAGCAGTAAAGCCAACCTACTGATGGTGGATTGTGGTGAAGGAAATGCAATACTTATTGTAAGGTGAGGTACGAGGGGTCCAGGACAACTAAAGCTCCCAAAGTCTGAACTCCCCACTAGGACTCAGCAAAGCATTTTTAAAGGCAAGATGAGGGAGGGGCGTCCCAGAGTATATGATCAGTTTGTGCCCAATTCTGTGACTAGTTGATAGTGAGGTAATAGGGAAGTGTTAATATGTTATGGGGTTAACACTATCAATTCTTAGGCACCAGGTGGTCTGGGGACTATGTGCTCATGGTCATCAGATAGTTAACTTCTTCACTTTGGTAAGGGTTTGAGCATCTGTGTTAAGGAAATGTGCTTCAGGTACTGTTACCATCGCTCTCCAGAGAGAAGCTAAAGCAGAGGATATGAGCAGAGTTGGGGTGAAGTGTTTGTCCCAAGAAGGGCCTAATAGGCCCCTATTCAGTGCCACATGGATAATTATTTCTCCACAATCTTTTTGCTTTAACTGTTTGGCAGTAAGTTTAACTAGAATTGCAAAAACTACATTTACCAATAAATTTCAAAAATGATCATTTCTTCTCTTAATCTTTCACTTCTTTTTCCTCATCCTCCTCCTTCCTATTGTTCTGAAGCGGTATAAGATAGACATTAAAAATTGGGCTTTAGAATTGGATAGATCTGAGTTTAAATCTAATTTGGGACAAATCTAGTCTGGATGATTTTGGGAAAATTATTTTACTTCTTTGAGTCTTAGATTCTTTGTCTATAAAATAAGGACAATAACACCTACTTTAGAGAATGCCTGTGATTATTAAATGAAATAACATATGTAAAGTGCTAGGGAGAATGCTTGCTTCATAGTGAGTGTTCAAAAAAGTAGTATAGTTAAGGGTTTGTATGTCAAAATAGCTGTCCAAATGCGTCATCAAACTTTTATGAAAAAATTAAGGGGTAGTTGTTGTACCTTGGGATATGTCTCTATCATCCCCCTCTTAATTTTTGTCTGTTCCACATTTCAAATAAACTTGGAAATTTTCTATATATAGGCCAGTTACCCAGGAAAGGAGGAGTAAACCAGTCAAGGTAACAGTGAATTACAAATAGAGAACATCTGTTTACTATCCTGAAATGCAATAAGACAATGCTGCTTGGAAGAAAAGTGCTGATAAGACACATCAGCATGTATTGCCATCAGGCTTGCACATTCTTCTTTTAAGTCAAGATTACTTAAGATTTTTCCCATATTCACTTGATTTTGGTGATTATTCTCCAAGCTTTCATCAAAATGAAATATATATGATGTTTGATCATTGTAAGTACTCCTTTTAATGCACAGAGAAAGAGTTAAAAATCTAGTAGGATCAGAAATTATTCATTGTACATTTTAAGATATTACACAGTGAGGATAAGGATCATACCCATGTCTCCTATTTCCCACTGTGTCTTTACTGCATAGCATCATGCCTAGAACATAATGGGTATTAAAAAGCAAATTGCCTGCTTGTATATAATTATTCATATAATTAAACATTGGTCTATAATTCTGTATTTCTGAAAGTAGTTGAAAAATCTAAAGATAAAATGACATTCAGCCAAAAGTTTCTATCACATTTGTCTAATAAGACTCCTTTTATGTGAACCAGTTAAACGGAAGTCATTGCTTTGCCTTAAGGGAACAGCATTCTGTTGTGATCAATCTGTGTGACTCTTTCCCAGGGGGTATTTTAATAAAAAATTGCCCAGTGGTATTTTTTAGACTTGTTCATTAGCATTTCAGCAGTCTTATCTAAAACATTGATGTGTGGTTAAATTAAGGTTGTAGTTTTAGGGGATAAACTAAAAAATAGCAAACTGCTACATTATGTATAAAGGACAAGAAGATTTAAATTAGTAATAAACCAGTCTGTGTAGGGTTAATGTGATTGGGTCATTAATCACAACCTTAATGATTGTGCAAAGGACTAACTATAAGCATATAGTATTTTTAAAAGCTTCTGCATCTCTAATTTGTCTGAAATTAATTTCTTTGGGAAGTCTTGAAGTTTTTTATTAGGAAATTTAAAAGAGTATTGAAGTAGCAAAATTTCATAACAAAGTAACGAGATTGATCTTTCTCTTTTAATGAACAGATTGGAATGTATAATTTAATATGTATTTCCTTCTAAATAGTCATTTAGTCTAAGAATACCATCCCATTTAGACTTTGTATTTGGGATTTGCCTGTAGTATTAGGAAAACAGAAAAAAATTATCCTCATTATTTTATGATTATGCTTCACTCTTGAACTTGCTTGTTTACCTTAAACCTGTGGCTGTAAATGTTTGGAGTCAAATTTTTGGTTGGTCACCAAAATCAAATCCAACTGTAAATACAAAGGATATGCTGTCATTGAGAACATTAAAATAAGAGTGGCAGTCTTTGATGATTATTCTTAAAGAATTCTAATGGTGTTTTTAGATGCTGATAAATTGCAGCATCATTGGAAAAAAAAAGAAGTATAGCCTTCTAAATGACCACTGCATTGAAGGTGGAAATATTGGGGTACATGTGTGCTGTTTTCTTTTTTTAAAGAAAAATGAGCCTTGTTATTTTAGCATTCTAGCAGAGCAGCACAGTTAAAGATGGGATCCTTACTTGAAACACAGGCCTCCTTTATCTAGGAAATTCTTTGTCAGTGGCACAGCCTTGGGATAAATATTAATACATATACAGCAACAAGAGAGAAAGAATCAATCGCTTTGTGCAGTCTTGGAAATCAAGTGATAATTGACAGATTAACATCCAACAACTGCATAAAAATTATGGCTCACGTATTCTGAATCAAGATTTAATTTATCCTCTCAGTTTTAGAATGGATCTACTGGAGAGCTATTATAAAATAAAATGAACACCTAACTTACTGGAAACATGAAAGAGATGTTATTCAGTGACTTCTTTATAAGATTCAGCCATTGAACAGTTGGGAATTGTTCAGTTGCTCAGTTATGTCTGACTCTTTGTGACCTGGGATTGCAGCATGCTAGGTTTCCCTGTCCTTCACTGTCTCCTGGAGTCCACTCAAACTTATGTCCATTGAGTCAATGATACTATCCAACCATCTCGTCCTCCGTCACCCCCTTTTCCTACTGCCTTCAATTTTTCCCAGCATCAGGGTCTTTTCCAATGCTACTCAGCTTAGTAAGTATATCCAACTCATCTGTTTATTTTGGTGTGACTGAGGCACCAGAATATCATGTAATTTTTCCCCCAAATACCATTCATCTAATTTTATCCCAAATACCACATACCTTCTGGATGAGATAATCTACTTACATACTCACATGTTGCTATCTCCCAAATCCAAAATACCCAAATAGACATCTTTGCTTGGATGTCCTGTAGGCTACTCAGACTTGCTTGTCATTATCCAACCTCATCATGGTCTCCTAACCTCTGGATAAAAACCTGATGTTTCTATATCCCTTATGCCTATTAATATTGTGGCCAGCCAAGTTCCAAGAGCTGGAACTCATAATATCCTTCTTAACCCCTCCCTCATCTCTACATGTGTGTGTGCGTGTGTGCTAGGTTGTGTCCAACTCTTTGCAACCCCATGGACTCTAGCCCACCAGGCTCCTCTGTCCACGGAGTTTTCCAGGCAAGAATACTGGAGTGGGCTGCCGTTTCCTCCTCCAGGGGATCTTCCCAACCCAGGGATCTAATCTGTGTCTCTTGCATCTTTTGCATTGGCAGGTGGATTCTTTTCCACTATTCCACCTGGGAAGCCCCTTCTCCACCTAAACTTATCCAGTTATTCAACACCTACAGAAGTTTCCTTTCACCTGCCATTGCTCTTGTACTCATTGCCCCTGCCTCAGGGAAAGCCCCACCTGCCTGGCTTCTGACTTAGACCGTAGCCACAGCAGAGGTTTTGCTTCATTGATTTCAATCAATCCTTCACATTAATGACTGAAATCTTTTTCTAAGAAGCAAATTTGAGATGTCATTTTCTGCAAAAGTAAAACAAAAAATACCACTTCTGTGTTCTTCTTTAGAGACGAAAAGTCAAATAACCTTCACCTGGTGAGCAGACACATTTCCTCTCTCGTTATAACCCAACATTTCTTCACACACAACACTCTGAATTTCAGTCACACTTTAATAAAAGTTTCTTACAATCTGTTTAATTTGCCTATCTATTATTGTTATTAGCCTGTTTAACTAAACTGTTGCGTTACTACAGAGCTGTTGTGTATCATTGGTATGAATAAATAGAGGGTCAAATAAAGCCCCTGGCACAGAGTATAGGTTGCTTAAATGGTTGTTGAGTGAAAAATTAAATAACAGCTAACACTTAGCGATTTAGCAGCAGCAACACTTATATGGGTCTCATTATGAATCAGGTACTGTTCTAGGCTATTTATATTAACTCATGCAAATTTAACCACAGCACTATTGTTCGGTTGGTAAGTCCTATCTGACTCTTTGCAACCCCATGGACTGCAGCATGCCAGGCTTCCTTATCCTTCACTACTTCCCAGAGTTTGCTCAGATCCACGTCCACTGAGTCCCTGATGCTATCTAACCACTTCTTTCTCTGCCACCCTCTTCCCCTTTTGCAGTCAATCTTTCCCAGCATCAGAGTTTTTTCCCATGTGACAACTCTTCACACCAGGTGGCCAAAGAATTGTAGCTTCAGCTTCAACATCAGTCCTTCCAGTGAATATTCAGGGCCAATTTCCTTTAGGATTGACTGATTTGATCTCCTTGCTGTCCAAGGGTCTTTAGCAAGTGTGTTTCAAAGGCATGATTTCTTCTTTTTGGCACTCAGCCTTCCTGATGGTTTAACTCTCACATCCATACATGACTACTGGAAATCCACAGCTTTGACGATATGTATCTTTGTTGGCAAAGTAATGTCTTTGCTTTTTAATGTGCTGTCTAGGTTTGTGATAGCTTTTTTTCCAAGGAGCAAGTGTCTTTTAATTTCATGGCTGCAGTTACCATCTGCAGTGATTTTGGAGCCCAAGAAAGAAAAGCTTGTCATTGCTTCTACTTTTTCCCCCTTCTATTTGCCTTAAAGTGATGGGACCAGAAGCTATGATATTAATTTTTTGCATGTGGAGTTTTAAGCCAGCTTCTTCACTCTCTTCTTTCATCCTCATTAAGAGTCTCTTTACTTTTCTCTTCACTTTCTACTGTTAGGGTGTTATCATCTGCATATCAGAGGTTGTTGATATTTCTCCCAGCAATCTTGTTTCCAGCTTGTGAGTAATCCAGCCCAGCATTTTGCATGATGTACTCTGCATATAAATTGAATAAGCAGGGTGATCATATATAGCCTTGAGGTATTCCTTTCCCAGTTTGTAACCGGTCTGTTGTTACATGTCCGATTCTATCTCTTGCTTCTTGACCTGTATACAGGTTTCTTGGGAGACAGGTAAGGTGGTCTGGTATTCCCATCTCTTTAAGAATTTTCCACAGTTTGTTGTAATCCCCACAGTCAAAGTCTTTACTGTAGTCAATGAAGTAGATTTTTTTTTCTGGAATTCCCTTGCTTTCTCTATGATCCAGTGAATGCTAGTAATTTGATCTCTGATTCCTCTGCCTTTTCTAAACACAGCTTCTACATGTGGAAATTCTCAGTTCATGCATTGCTGAAGCCTAGTTTGAAGGATTTTGAGCATAACTTTACTAGTTGTAAAATGAGTGCAATTGTGAAGTAGCTTGAACATTCTTTGGCATTGCCCTTCTTTGGCATTGGGATGAAAACTGACATTTTTAAGTCCTGTGGCCACTGTTGCATTTTCCAAATTTGCTGGCATCCTGAGTACAGCACTTCCACAGCATCACCCTTTAGGATTTTAAATAGCTCAACTGGAATTCCATCACCTCAACTAGCTTTGTTCGTAGTGATGCTTCCAAAGGCCCACTTGACTTCACATTCCAGGATGTCTGGCTCTAGGGTGAGTGACCACACCGTCATGGTTATCCCAGTCATTAAGACCTTTTTTTTTTTTTTAATAGTCGAATAGCTTTGTATGCTGCTGCTGCTGCTAAGTCACTTCAGTCGTGTTCAATGCTGTGTGACTCCATAGATGGCAGCCCACCAGGCTCCCTCATCCCTGGGATTATCCAGGCGAGACTACTAGAGTGGATTGCCATGTCCTTCTCCAGTGCATGAAAGTGAAAAGTGAAAGTGAAGTCGTTCAGTCATGACTGAGTCGTAGTGACCTCACGGATCGCAGCCTACCAGGCTCCTCCGTCCATGGGATTTTCCAGGCAAGAGTACTGCAGTGGGGTGCCATTGCCCTCTCCATAGCTTTGTGTAGTTCTTCATTAATACCTTGCGTATTCTTGCCCTCTTTTTTTAAGGTCTTCTGCTTCTGCTATGTTCTCACCATTTCTGTCCTTTTTCATGTCCATCGGTGTGTGAAATGTTCGCTTGATGTCTCCAGTTTAAGCAGGTAAAAATTATTATTTTCATGTTATAGTTGAGGACACTGAAGCACAGATAAGTTAAGCAATTTATTCAATGTGTACAACTAGTAAGTGTGACTGAGCATAGTATTGAACTCCAGACATGGAGTTCTTAACAACTATATCTTATCACCTCTTAGTGTAGCCCAAAGCCAGCAATAAAAATTTTTTTTTTTCCATCTTTGCTTTTAGGGAGAAAAAGCAATTACAAGAAGATTAAATAGTTAGAGATTTATTTATCCAAAGGCAGTTCTAGCATATATCTGAGAATAGAAAACAAAATTTATTTACTATGACTACAATATATAAAAATTTAAATGCAGTATAGTTTGAAAAATGATAAAAATGACAATGTCATATTTCCATAATTTCTCTGAGGGAGCAGCTTCTGTTGCCCTAGTGGTAGATGTTTTAATAATGGCTTTATTTTCTACCTTCCTTTCTCTATATCATTTTTTTCTATATTTAAAAATGTTATATTTCTTTTTCCTACATATTTCTTATTTATTAAAAATTATTTTCCTTGGAGTATTTTTCTTGGAATCTGTTTCTGGGAGAATTCAGCTCAGACAAAGATGTTCATGATTATCACCTTGGTTGCAAAATATAGAATAGAAAAGGCATTAAATGTGTTAATGTATTTAAAAAAGAGTTAAAGCACTTTAGGGAATATTTTAATCCCTGATTATAAACTCAGTTTGAGCTCTGCTCCAGGCCTCTGATACTCTGCCTGGTTTACTGTTACAATTCTCCTGAAACCAACAAGATCAACAACCTCAGCACAAATAAGGACTCCTCCTCTTTATGTGACAGATTCTTTCCATTATGTATTAATAGCTCAGTCATGTCAGACTCTTCGTGACCCCACCAGTCTCCTCTGTCCATGGAATTCTCCAGGAAACAATATTGGAGTGGGTTGCCATGCCTTTCTCCAGGGGGTCCTCCTGACCCAGGGATCAAATCTTGGTCTCCTGAATTGCAGGCAGAGTCTTTACCATTTGAGGCACCAGGGAAGCCAGAAAATGCTCTTCTCAGACACCAAACGTAAGACTTGTCAGTGAGAACTGCCTTTTGTCTACCAAAGTTTGAAGTGGCTACAACTAGAAAACAATTTATTTGGGCCTTTCAAACTTCTCTCTGAGTGAATCACTGGGTCATGAGTGAGATTTGGGCAAAACCTTTTCTATTTGGGATCCTTAGGTATCGAGGGTGATGGAATGGAAATACAATAGTTATTTTTAAAATTATAAAAATCCTATTGGAAAACATATATTTTCCCACAAAAATCATTGTCCAGGGTAGGGAAAATGTCAAATATACTTGTTCTCAGAATTTTACTATTTCATATTTGTCTAAAGTTGTGACTAAAACTTGACTTTTATCTTTAATAAAAAGAGAGGCTAGTTATTTAATAAAAACAATTTTGTAAATGAGTGTCTTTGAAGCTTGGAGTTAAAGCTGGAGTGAGAGGGAGAGGGTCCTTGGTGGTCAGAATATTGGAGGTAGAACTTCTTTCTCTGCCTCACCAAGCTCATGGTGCAGGGCAGGGAGAATGCTGCCTGTCATTATGAGTGAAGCCAAAAGTAATATACCTGAGGGAAATAATTCAAACTATAATTATTGTGTGACAAAACCATAGCCTTGACTAGACAGACCTTAGTTGGCAAAGTAATGTCTCTGCTTTTGAATACACTATCTAAGTTGGTCATAACTTTTCTTCAAAGACTAAGTGTCTTCTAATTTCTTGGCTGCAGTCACCATCTGCAGTGATTTTGGAGCCCCAAAATATAAAGTCTGACACTGTTTCCACTGTTTCCCCTTTTATTTCCCATGAAGTAATGGGACCAGATGCCATGATCTTTGTTTTCTGAATGTTGAGCTTTAAGCCAACTTTTTCACTCTCCTCTTTCATTTTCATCAAGAGGATTTTTAGCTCCTCTTCACTTTCTACCATAAGGGTGGTGTCATCTGCATATCTGAGGT
>SJYV01007153.1:447093-498076 GCA_006410875.1 Neotragus pygmaeus
GACACGACTGAGCGACTGAACTGAACTGAAGCTCCAAAGTGTCAGTTACAATTAGGAAAAGGAATCATGGAGTCATTTAGAGCATTTCAATTCACTTCTACAGACAGAAGCTGAGTACCTGTTGTTAATTTAGGCGCTGCTCCAGGTAGAAAGACCAACAACATAGTGGGCCCCCTCAGGGAGATATCTGGGGACAGGAGGGAAGCACGATGGTGTGTTGGATACAACCCCAGTGCTTCTGGCTCTGAGAGAGATTGGCTTGGGCTGTGTGCGCCGAGGGAGACCTCATGAACTCAGCATGCCAGAGCTACCCAACATTTGCTAATTTACTGTCTGTTAGGCACTGTAACCGGATAGTATTCAACACATTTTACCTGATTTCAATAGCAATTCCTCTGTAGAAAATTTTTAAAAATCCCCCAAAGAAAAAACAAACTCAGATAAAGAAGTTAATACTTCTATCCAGTAAGTACAAAAACAAAAAAACAAAAAAACAAAAAAAACTAGCAATTCTATTTCATCATCTTAACTACATTTAATTTTTAATTTACTACTGTTTAATTTTTCATTTAATTTTTAATTAACTACTGTTTTTTCATTTTGGTCACTTTTAATA
Source organism: Neotragus pygmaeus (assembly GCA_006410875.1). Taxonomy (NCBI): domain Eukaryota; kingdom Metazoa; phylum Chordata; class Mammalia; order Artiodactyla; family Bovidae; genus Neotragus; species Neotragus pygmaeus. The sequence goes on from SJYV01007153.1 coordinate 447,710, forward strand.
CATTTTTCCCTCATGCTTCTGTGCATGCTAAGTCACTTGTGTCGTGTCTGACTGTGTGAACCTGTGAAGTGAGGCCTGCCATGCTCCTCTGTTCATGGGATTCTACAGGAAAGAATATTGGAGTGGGTTGCCATGTCCTCCACCAGAGGATCTTCCATACCCAGGGATTGAACCTGTGTCTCTTAAGTCTACCTGCATGGGCAAGTGGGTTCTTTACCATCAGTGCCACCTGGGAAGACCTTCCCTCCTATAATACAGTTAAAAACTTTTGTATTTGTAATCATGGTGTGCATGTACCCTAATTTTTATGTAACATAGAAAGCATCTTCCAGATTCTTACACAGTCTTCATTCCATGCCTGCAGAGTGTTTCATTCAATGGATAAAGAATTTTTCTGTTAGATATTTATTGCTGCTCTTCTTTTATTGTCTTGATGTTGCCATGAAAAGTTTTGTGTTTATGATATCTTTTAATATTTTAGATTATTTCCTTAAGTTATGGTTCCTCCAGAACATGAAGTATGGATTGTATTTATTTTTCACAGTTGCATCCCCAATGCTAAGCTCAATGTCTGGCATATGGTGTGTACTTTATAAATTTTTGTTAAATAAATGATGAATGAAGAGGAATTACTAGATTAAATGGCATTGATACATTTTATTGCCATTTTCATCCCTGATAGTGTAGTATTATTTTGAACTGGCCATATACTTTTGCAAATGCTATTTCATTTAATTCTAAGAGAAACTCAGTGATGTAATTGAAGAAACAGAGATTCAGAGGTTGAATTACAATGACACAGCTGGTGTGGAGCCAATTTCAGACTAGTGTCCTTTGATGCTAACCTTCGTGTTTTATTCATTTTGCCACACTGTCCCTCATCTAAATTTTCTCATTAAGAGAATCTTGAAGAGAGAGTCCAGGGCTTTTAACTGTTGTTTGTCCAACAACAGTTCGTAGAAAAGTATAATTGGTTAGTTTCAGCAGAGTTTGCCAAAGTGTTATCTGTGCACCACTCCCAGAGAACACACAGAGCTCGTCACTTCTTCCAGGACCTATGAAATTAAAATCCCAAGGGGATCTAAAATTCTTGTCAGATGGGAATGGACTTCTTTACCAAGACACTTGCATATTGAGTTGTGCCCCCTCAAATGATGTGCTGAAATCCTAGCTCCTGGTATGGAGTTGGGATTTGTAAATGACATTATTTGGAGATAAGGTCTTTGCAGATGTAATCAAGGTAAAATGGTTCCTACTGGATTAGGGTGAGCCCTATTTTAATGAGTGGTATCTTAGTAAAGAGAGGGAACTTTGTATTCAGAGGTGACTCAGAAACACCATGTGAAAATACAAAAGGTAGAGTGATAAACAACATTCGAACAGAGGCAGGGGTTGGAGTGATGCATCTACACCCCAAGGAATACCAGGCATTAATGCAACCACCAGAAGTTGGGAAGAGGCAAGGAAGTATCCTCATCCAGAGCCTATAAGAAGAGCATGGTCCTTCCAACTCCTTGATTCAATCTTCTAGCCTCCAGAACTGTGAGAGAGTTTTATGCCATTTAGTTTGTAATCCTTTTTATGGAAGCCCCAGGGAACAAATATATACACCAAGATAAATTTTCTTCATGATTAAATTTGAGAACCACTAGTTAAATTTGCGAAGGCAATGGCACCCCACTCCGGTACTCTTGCCTGGAAAATCCCATGGATGGAGGAGCCTGGTGGGCTGCAGTCCATGGGGTCGCTGAGGTTGGACATGACCGAGTGACTTCACTTTCACTTTTCACTTCCATGCATTGGAGAGGGACATGGCAACCCCCTCTAGTGTTTTTGCCTGGAGAATCCCAGGGACGGAGGAGCCTGGTGGGCTGCCGTCTATGGGGTCGCACAGAGTCGGACACGACTGAAGTGACTTAGCTTAGCTAAATTTGCCTTAATTTTAAATTCTAAGATGACTGATTTTTAATCCAAAAATATTAATTTAAAACCAGAAACTATCAAGGAAAGGGCAAGACTAAGGGTGCTATATCATCAATGAAAATAAGGACTAATAAGCATGGTATGAAGTCATANAAATTTGCCTTAATTTTAAATTCTAAGATGACTGATTTTTAATCCAAAAATATTAATTTAAAACCAGAAACTATCAAGGAAAGGGCAAGACTAAGGGTGCTATATCATCAATGAAAATAAGGACTAATAAGCATGGTATGAAGTCATAACTCAGACATTCCAAAATATAACTAACTCTGCGTGATAGTAAAGGACAGGGAAGCCTGGTGTGCTGCAGTTTATGGGGTCACAAAGTGTTGGACATGACTTAGCAACTGAACAACAAGCGTGGTAAGTTTGGATCAATATTGTTAGATTTTGGTATGTCTGAGTTATGACTCCACCTTTTGAAAAAAAGAATAAACCAAATTTCTATCTGCATGTTTCATATGGAAAAAGAAGCGTTTGATATCTTTAGAAAAAAGAAAGCTTTCCCTCTGTGTGGGAGATACTTCCAATAATGATTCAATTTCATATTGATCCAAAGTCTTATGCATTTAATGTTGGCCACTAATTTCTTAAGGGCCCAAATACAGAGGCTTTATTTCAACTAATAATAAACTATATTTAACAAAGATTTCTGTTTGTTAATTTTTCAAGATAAAAAAATTTTTTTCAGTATGGTAAATAGTGTCTAAAATGATTCCCAGTGACCCCCACCTCCTGGTATTTACCTTTTATACTATTGACCTAAAACAAATAGATTTCCAACTATTTCTCTGACAAAAATTGGATTTATTTAAGATAAATGAAGAATTGCAATTTGGGATTTGTAACCATGGCAAGCCACCTGCAAGTCCCCTGAATGGCAAGGGAAGGGAAACTCTTTTATAGAGAGGAAAAGGCAGTTGGGAGGGCTGTAGGAAACCAAGAGTCCATGGCTTTTCATTGGCTGAGTCCTTGCCACAAATAAAAGGAGTTTTCTTCCTGTCGAGCTGTGTTATCATCATAGGATGTGAGAGTTCCCCCTTCTGTTCTCCGGACTACATTTAATTGAGATTTCTGCATACTAATTTTTTACAATATGGTCTTCTCCCCTTGATTGTGGGCTGAACTTACTGACTTGCTTTTAACAAATAGTATATAGTAAATGTGATGGCATATTATTTCTATTAGGTTATAAAAGGCTGTGATTTCTGCCTTGCTTGCTTTGTTTGGCTTTTCTTGCTTGCTTTCTCTTATAAAGCAAGCTGCTACGTTGTGAGCCACCTTATGAGGACTCGGCTCATGTGGCAAGGAAATGAAGGCGGCTTCAGGCAATAGCCAGCAAGGAACTGAGGCCCTCAGTCCAACAACCTGCAAGATAGCGAACCCTATCAACAACCACATGTACACGTTTGAAAGAGGGTCCTCTTTTATATGGTCCTTGAGGCAGCTATAGCTCTAGCTAAAACCTTTATTATAGTCTTGCAAGATTCTGAGCCAGAGGATCCAGTTAAGCTGTTCATAGATTTCTAACCCACACAAATGTGAGACAATGTTATTTTGAGCCACTAAAGTTTTGGGGTAATTTATTATGCAGCAACAGATAGCAAATACAATAGCTATTAAAATGCCTGAGCATGTCCATATTGGAATTTTATAGAGATATTGTGTACACTTCCACCCTGAAGCTTTGCTTGCTTGGTTATACATACGAATGACAATATGAATTTCTGCTTAATAATTAAGGAAGACAAATGGTGAGTTTTGCCCCTTGCTTATTTATTCCCTGGTGGCTCAGATGGTAAAGCGTCTGCCTACAATGCGGGAGACCCGGGTTCAATCCCTGGGTTGGGAAGATCTCCTGGAGAAGGAAATGGTAACCCACTCCAGTACTCTTGCCTGGAAAATCCCATGGACTGAGAAGCCTGGTAGGCTATAGGCCATGGGGTCANCCATCTATTTGCCATGAAGTGATGGTACCGGATGCCATGATCTTTGTTTTCTGAATGTTGAGCTTTAAGTCAACTTTTTCACTCTCCTCTTCTGCTTTCATCAAGAGGATCTTTAGTTCTTTACTTTCTGCTGTAAGAGTGGTGTCATCTGCATATCTGAGGTTATTGATATTTCTCCCGGCAACTCTGAGCTATTGTAACTGCTCTCAAAAACAGAAAAGGGAGTTCTGTACTTTTTACATATAACTATTTCTTAATCACAGTTGTTTTGATCACCTCTGTGCACATATTGGAGTCAGTATGCTTTAATTTTTGTTAAAATACAATAAATTTCCTAAAATATAGCTAAAACACAATAAAATCCTATATAAGTAATTATATCAGGATGTAAAGTGGTTAAAACATCACTTCTGGATAACCAAAAAAATAATGATTATTAATAAACAGCCAATTCATATGCAATAAAATACTGTAGATGCCCTTTGTTGACATCTGGTGCACTTTCCAAAAATAATACCATGTATTCTACCATTCTACCACGTATTCCGACATTCTACCTAGTATATTTAGAATATAACTTGAGAATTTTCCAACACATCATTTTGTTTAAAATGTTATATTTGGGTTTGGGGAGGAGGAAATGTAAATGTTTCCTATACTAATATACTCTATGTTTTGGGGATATGAAAAACCAAAATGATTTCTTTTGAGAAAACAGTAACAAAAGAGATATTTTATAAATTCTAAAAATGAAAAATAAATACTCTTTGGTGAAAAGCACAAACAATAGAGGAGTTAAACAGTAAAGATACAGCTTAAAATAGAGTTAGTGAGTGTGAAAATAGAGCTGAGTAATTCAAATATATGTAGCAAAGGAGTAAATCAAGAACTGTGAAATATGTTAAATGATACGGAGGATATAGAGAAGGACCAATAAATATCAAATAAACATTCCAAAAAGAAAGAACAGTTAGAATAAGAGATGGTTGATATTGAAAGTGATGATTTTCTAAAAGTGAAGAAATTCATTAGTTCTCAAACAAGCTAAACCCCATTTAGAAACACCATAATAAAATTGTAGAAAGTCAGAGAAAGTTGTTCAGTAATTAGAAGAAAAAAGATTATATAATAAGAAATACAAAGTAAGAGAATTCTCCAAGTAATCAGCAATAGCATAAGAAATCACAGTATCTTCAGTGTATTATACCAATCAATTATATCATTCATATTGAGAGTGAAATAAAGAGTGAAATAGGCATATAAAAATGAAGACCGTGAGAAGCAAAGATATCACTTCGCCAACAAAAGTCCATATAGTTAATGTGATAGTCTTTCCAGTAATTATGTGAAAGTTGGATAATAAAAAAGGCAGAGTGCCAAAGAATTGATACTTTCAANGTATTATACCAATCAATTATATCATTCATATTGAGAGTGAAATAAAGAGTGAAATAGGCATATAAAAATGAAGACCGTGAGAAGCAAAGATATCACTTCGCCAACAAAAGTCCATATAGTTAATGTGATAGTCTTTCCAGTAATTATGTGAAAGTTGGATAATAAAAAAGGCAGAGTGCCAAAGAATTGATACTTTCAAGCTGTGGTGCTAGAGAAGACTCTTGAGAGTTCCCTTGGACTGCAAGGAGATTAAAACAGTCAATCTTAAAGGAAAGGACTGATGCTGAAGCTCCAAAACTTTGGCCACCTAATGTGAAGAGCCAACTCATTGGAAAGACTCTGATGCTGGAAAGATTGATGGCAGAAGAAGAGGGTAACAGAGGATTAGATGTTTAGATAGCACCACCGACTCAATGGACATGAACTTGGGCAAACTCTGGGAGACGGTGAAGGACAGGGAAGCCTGGCATGCTGCAGTCCATGGCGTTATGAAGTGTCAGACACAACTTGTTGATTGAACAACAAAAAATGAAGGTATTATTTACTGTATAAACCACTAAGGAATAGGGCTGAGAGCAAAATAACAACAAAAGATAAACAAAGAAACCAATAAACAGATAATAAATCTAAAGAAGTATTGGCAAAGTTAATAAATATCAGTTTTAAAAAAGTAAAACATCAGATATCAATAATAAAAATGGTGCAGTTTGGAGAAAAATTAATGTGTGCTAATTTCTCTGAAAAGAAAATAAAGATATTGAACAATTTTGGACTTTGTTTTAAATTTTTAAATTGATGTAAAATTGTTTTTAAAAATTTGTCAATCTTTAAAAAAAAAGATAAAATATATAACCTTTAAGTAAGTAACAAAAAAAGAATAAAGAAAATTTTGTCAATTTATAAGAAGATAATGAAGAAAAAAGAAGGAAAGAGAAAGCACAATAAATAGTGTATATTAATTAGTATGGCAAAAATAATTTCCGATACTGGCAAAAATAACAAATAAAAGATTGACCATTTTAAGAATGAGAAAATTAGATAAACTTAAAATAATAGCTACAATGAAATCAAGCTATATTTCTTTATGCGATAAATACAGCAATGTACAGAAACATTTAAAAAAGAAAGAACAGTTAAAAGAGATGGGTAAGTAAAATTATCCTCTAAAAGTTGTAAGCTGTAACAATCATATTAAAATATTATTAGAACTTCCCTGGTGGTCCAGTAGTTGAGACGCCATGCTTTCAGGGGGCATGGGTTCAATCCCTGGTCAGGGAACTAGTATCCCTGGCCATGCACAGCCAAAAAAAGTAGCAAATCAAATTCAGTGTTATGAAGAAAAATAATACATTAGAACCAAATAGAGTTCATGCAAGGAATGCAAGGCAATTTCAACAATAAGAAATCTGTTAATATATAATTTATACCGCTAATAAAATTTTAAAATTATATGTGCATTTCAGTATAAGTAAAACTTTCATCAATATAAACAACTATTCTTTTAATTTGCAAACTATGACTAAAATAAAACTTCTTACCTAAAATAGTTTTTCTTGACCAAATGCACTCCAGGCCTAGAATATTTAGTAAAACATAAAATGTTGAAAAATGTAACAAACTTCTTAGAAGAATCCATTTCTTAAATGGTAGCATATAGACATTGGATCTAATGTGACCCCTCTCCCATCCTATCTGTATAATAAAAACATTGAACTGGTGATTCTGAGTTCCTTTGACAGATGGGTTTTCTCACTCCTCACGGCTGAAATTAACCACCAATTTGGACATGGATTTATAAGTAATAAAGGAGTTCTTGGAATCTGCATCTATTTAATTGGGTTACTTATCTCCTTTGAGGGCTAGCTTTATGGTCTGACAGAAAACTAAAGTGAACACAAACTGAGTTCTGATACAGTATTATTTGTAAGCCTAGTGAACTGGTAAATTCAGTCTCCAAGTTGAGGAAACCTTACTATTCAACACCATCACAAGTACCAGTCAATGTGATAAGACAAGAAATAGACAAGAATTATGAGGTTGTAAAGGAAGACACAAAATTGTACTTATTGGCAGACAGCATGATTGTCTACATAAAAAGTTTAAGAATGTATAAAATATAAATCTATTAAAATTAAAACTATTAATATTTTAAGATTCCTTATTTCAGCAGCCATATCACATATCAGTAGCATTTTTGTATGTTGGAAAAAGAGGGTGAAAAACCTTATTTGCAACAGCAACAAATACTAAAGATCCCCAGGGAAAAAGTTCTTAAGTATATAGAAGACCTAATGGAGAATATTATAAATCATTAATGAAAGAAAAGAACATTCAGGGATAGAGGAAATCAATATTACATAGATATTAGTCTCTACAAACTCATACATGAATTCAATGCAATTTCAGTCAAAATTCCATAAACATAGTTTTGTGACATTTGAATAACATTCTAAAATTAACGTGGAAGAGAAAAGAACCAAGAAGATCAAAGACGTTCTGAACAAAGACAATCTCTTGTGCCACTTTTTAATTTCCACTTCCCTGCATTCAGCCAACCTTTGCCATTCCCAGGCATCCTCTGGCATCTGCTTTTTGTCACCATAGATTCATCTGAATTTTCCAGAATTTGATATAAATTGAACCATACAGTAAGCATGTGGGTGATGGATTCATACATACATATGAAGTGATGGATACACTCATTATCTTAACTTGGGCAATGATGGTTTCATGAGTGTGTGCATATGCCAAAACTTATTAAATCATACACTTAAAATATGTGCATTTTATTTCATACCAATGGTATCAATAAAGTTGAAATAACATCCAAAAAATAAGAACAGGTATTTATTAGTGGAGCAACATCAAAAGGTCAGCAAACATGTAATATGCACAATTAAACACAAGCACATTAAAGCCACAGTGGTGGAATACGGGTTTGATAACAGTGAAATCTTTGAAAACATCAAATATTACAAAGGATTTAGAAATCACAGTGACAGACTTTATTTTGGGGGGCTCCAAAATCACTACAGATGGTGACTGCAGCCATTAAATTAAAAGACATTTGCTCCTTGGAAGAAAAGCTATGACCAACCTAGACAGCATATTAAAAAGGAGAGACATTACTTTGCCAACAAAGGTCCATCTAGTCAAAGCTTTGGTTTTTCCAGTGGCCATGTATGAATGTAAGAGTTGGACTATAAAGAAAGCTGAGCCTCGAAGAATTGATGCTTTTGAACTGTGGTGTTGGAGAAGACTCTTGAGAGTCCCTTGGACAGCACGGAGATCCAACCAGTCCATCTTAAAGGAGATCAGTCCTAAATATTCATTGGAAGGACTGATGCTAAAGCTGAAACTCCAATAGTTTGGCCACCTGATGTGAAGAACTGACTCATTTGAAAAGACCCTGATACTGGGAATGATTGAAGGCAGGAGGAGAAGGGGATGACAGAGGATGAGAGGATTGGATGGCATCACCGACTCAATGGACAAGTTTCAATAAGCTCCGAGAGTTGGTGATGGTAGGGAAGCCTGAGGTACGCAGTCCATAGAGTCACAAGAGTCAGATACAACAGAGCAACTGAAGTGAAGTTGAAGTGAAGTGATTAATCACCTGGCTGCAACAACTACTGCTTAAGAGAGAACACTCTAGCAATATCCATGTAGGATAAAAGTGCATCTACTCTAACACCTAAAACTGCATATTTCTAACTAAACATGATAGAAAATTTTTTCACATAATTATTCAAATAGGTACAAGAATGTATAACACTTTGTAAAAGTAAAAATGTATGAACAACTTAATGGAAATGGATAAATAAACAATGTCATATTCACATGTTGTACTTTTTATATAAAACTTGAGATGAATGACCTCAAGCTATGTATATTTGCATGCATTATCATAGTCTTTTGCTTCCCTGGTGGCTCAGACAGTTAAGCATCTGTCTACAGTGTGGGAGACCCAGGTTCGATCCCTGGGTTGGGAAGATCCCCTGGAGAAGGAAATGGCAATCCACTCCAGTACTATTGCCTGGAAAATCCCATGGACAGAGGAGCCTGGTAGATTACAGTCCATGGGGTGGCAAAGAGTCGGACATGACTGAGCGACTTCACTTCACTTGAAGTTGAATGGTTGGCTCAGAGGATAAAGCATCTGCCTGCAAAGCAGGAGACCGAGGTTCGATCCCTGGGTTGGGAAAATCCCCTGGAGAAAGAAATGGCAACCCACTCCAGGATTCTTACCTGGAGAACCCCATGGACAGAGGAGCTTGGCGGGCCACAGTCCACAGGGTCACCAAGAGTCGGACACGACTGAGTGACTTCACACACACAAGACCTTTTATTGGGCTTCCCTGGTGGCTCAGAGGTTAAAGCGTCTGCCTCCAATGTGGGAGACCTGGGTTCGATCCCTGGGTCGGGAAGACTCCCTGGAGAAGGAAATGGCAACCCACTCCAGTATTCTTGACTGGAAAATTCCATGGACGGAGGAGCCTGGTGGGCTACAGTCCATGGGGTCACAAAGAATCGGACACGACTGAGCGACTTCACCTGACCTCAAATTTATAATATAATAATGGAAATAGTTCAAATGACAGGGAAAGGAGCTATTTGAACAATAAATTGTTTGTAATTGGTTTTAAATTAAAATAAAAAGAAAATCCCTAATTCACAACGACATAATAAATTGCAAATTAATTTAAAAACTAAACATAAATATGTAACTTTGTATTTGTAAATAAAATGGGTTTTCTGTAACAGATATAATCATTTGTTTATATTACTTTATGTGATTTTAAATAAAACCTATAACCATTTTTATTCCATGGAATAATAAGGAAAAACTCAAACAGAAAGGTATCAGTGGAATTAAAAACAGAGAACAATAAACATGAAACTTTAAACACAAAAACTATGACCAAATAATTTTTTTTCTAAGAAGCTTCTCATTCTATCTAAAGATAGACAACCTGGATAATATTGTTTCTATTACCATATGTTTAATGTAATCCATTGCTTTTCCAATCTGTTTTATTTTTTCTTTCCAGTTTTATTGAGATATAATTGACATACAGGATCGTATAAGTTTAAAGTATACAGCATAATGACAAAATGAAGAATATAATTTTACAACTATTTTAGTGTTGAAGGTTTTCCTGAACCAATATTCAGAATCAGAGCAATATTGTTGAATTTGACAACATGAAAAAAAAAATTTATGGACACTTTTGTCATATAAAAATAAAGTACAAGTGGACAAGAAATATTTAAAACATAGTATCAACTACAGATCACCTCCATATTATAAAAGAACTATATACCCTAATGGAAAATATTATAAAACAGTAATGAAAGACAGAAAAGAGCATTTTTGAGTAGAGAAAATTAATATTGCATGGATAGTCCTCTCCAACCTCATGTATGAATTCAGTACAAACAGCACTATAAGAAAAAAATATAAACAACCTATTGGAAAATTGCTGAAAAAAATTTTAGAAGATGAAATAGAAATAACCAACAAATTTATGAAACTATATTCAAACTTACTAACAAACTTATGCAATTTACTACCTATCACATTGTCAAAAAAGTTAAAAGACTGATACTACTCAGTATGGAGAAGACAAAGTTGGAACAATTGTCCTCAGGCTTTGCTGTGGAGGTGAGAAAAGCTGGACACACAATTGTAGAGGATGATTTTGCAGAATCACTTAAATATTTAAATGTACATTCCTTTAGATACTTACCAAAAAATATAGGGATTTTCCTGGTGGCCCAGTGGCTAAGACCCCATATCCACAGAGTAGGGGGCCCGTACTGGATCCCTAGTTGTGGAACTAGATCTCACATTCCACAACTAAGACCTGGCACAGCCATATACATAAATAAATAAATAAAAATACATATTTTTAAAATGTAATGTTGTTTTTTTCTCCATTTGGTTATACTTTGCAGGCCCCCGTATCATGCAAAATGCATATTGATCTCACAGACTCTAATTAATGTAGTTAGTGTGAAAATGTGTAAATATTACATATATTTTGATTTCATTATGGGTTTGATAACAAATGATTTAAGCACTGGTTAACACTGAGGTATTGTTCATGACCATCTTCTCTCAAAACCCTGAACGATATTTTCATTCTGTCAAAGTCCCACAAAAAGCAAAACTTTTCTTCAGTATTCATTACTTTCAACCTATCCTCCATCCACTCAAGAAATATGTTAATTAAGACATTTAATCTAGTAATGTAACAAGACAGAAGTAACAATAATGACATAGACAGATGTGATTAAATTATNCTTCAGTATTCATTACTTTCAACCTATCCTCCATCCACTCAAGAAATATGTTAATTAAGACATTTAATCTAGTAATGTAACAAGACAGAAGTAACAATAATGACATAGACAGATGTGATTAAATTATAAAGTGAAAATAGACGTTCAGTCAATAAGAAAAAAATACATATCATGTAATTTTATATCCTTGTTGAAACATGACATTCAGCTTGATCATGATCAAGATAGCATCAAGAAGCATCATTCATAATGTCTTAGGAGAAGAACAAACCGATCTCTCAGGAAATCATCAGCCAGTCCTTATAGTATNATTTTATATCCTTGTTGAAACATGACATTCAGCTTGATCATGATCAAGATAGCATCAAGAAGCATCATTCATAATGTCTTAGGAGAAGAACAAACCGATCTCTCAGGAAATCATCAGCCAGTCCTTATAGTATCAGTTCAGTTCAATTCAGTCGCTCAGTCATGTCCGACTCTTTGTGACCCCATGAATTGCAGCACGCCAGGCCTCCTTGTCCATCACCAACTCCCAGAGTTCACTCAGACTCACCTCCACTGAGTCAGTGATGCCATGCAGCCATCTCATCCTCTGTCGTCCCCTTCTCCTCCTGCCCCCAATCCCTCTCAGCATCAGAGTCTTTTCCAGTGAGTCAACTCTTCGCATGAGGTGGCCAAAGTACTGGAGTTTCAGCCTTAGCATCATTCCTTTCAAAGACATCCCAGGACTGATCTCCTTCAGAATGGACTGGTTGTAGTATACCTAGGAATAAACTTTCCCCAGAGACCCCAGAAGGACAAAAAGCAGAAAGCAGCAAGGGATATTTCACATCAGGTCAAAAATAACCAGAGTGAATCCTTTTAGTGGGGCTGTTCTTGTAACTTCTCTGAATATAGTCACAGGAGAGCCTGGTCAACACAACCCAGGAACACGGCTCTCTGACAAACTGGCTTCTACCAAGAAAAGATTTCGCAGAGGATGCAAACAAGCAGCTAAAATTTGGCCTAAAATAAGTTTGGGTTGGCAACAATAGTGAGTGGGGAGTTAATAAAAGAAATTGGGCAATTATATATAAAAATCCAGATTTTTCAGCAATGCTTTAAAAATTGCAAGATTTGGCAACACTGAACTCACATGGGCACAATTAGTTGGCCCTGAGTAGCACTGACCCCTTTTGGACAGGGGATAGACAATAGATTTTACATAGCCCTCACTAGTCTGCATAACTAATTTATATTACCTGCTTGGTCCCCTTAGGCATTTTGCTTGTGGTCAATTTTTAGACTATTGTGCAGTAACTCTCAGCTCTGTTTCTATAGCCAAAATACCTGTGGGGGGTTTTAATAATGCAGACACCCGGGTCTCACTCAGGACCTGCTAAAGAGAGATTGAGATTCTAGAATGGATAAGGCTAACTATATATTTATAATAACTTATAAATATATATTTAAATTTATAAATCCTCAGATCTGTATATTTTTAAATCCTCAGAAAACTCTGAATTTAAATAAAAGAATACGCTGTTGATAGAAATTTAAACTGGTACAGCCACTATGGAGAACAGTATGAGGTTCCTTAAAAAACTAAAAATGGAACCACCATATGATACAACAATCCCATTCCTGGCCATTTTTCTGGAGAAAACCATAATTTGAAAAAATAAATGTACCCCAATGCTCATCAAAGAACTATTTGCAATAGCCAGCCACCTAAACATCCCATGACAGATGAATGAATAAAGGAGATGTGGTATATTTACACAAAGGAATATTGTCATTGTTGTTTAGGCACTAAATTGTGTCTGACTCTTTTGCAACCCCATGGACAGTGTCCACCAAGCTCCTCTGTCCATGTGATTTCTCAGGCAAGAATATTAGAGTGGGTAACCATTTCCTTCTCCAAGGGATCTTCCCACCCAGGGATTGAATTTATGTTCTTCTACATTGGCAGGCAGATTCTTCACCACTGAGCATCTGGGAAGCCCAAATGGAATATTACTTGACCATAAAAAAGGAATAAAATAATGCCATTTGCAGCAATATGAATGAAAGTAGGGATCATCACACTAGGTGAAGAAAGCCTGACAAATACAAATATCATATGATATCACTTAAGTGGACTCTAGAGAAATGATGCAAATGAACTTACATACAAAATAAAACAAACCCACAGACATAGACAACAAACAAGGTTATCAAAGGAGAAGGTCGGGGGATAAATTAAGAATTTGGTAGTAAAATATACATACTACTATATATAGAGCAAATAACCAACAAGGACTTATCGTATAGCACAGCGAATTATACTGAACATCTTGTAATAACCTATATGGGAAAAGAATGTGAAAAAATAGATACATATGTATGCATAATTAAATCAATTTGCTGTATACCTGAAACAACTCCAATAAAATAAATAAATTTAGAGATAAATAAATTTCTAAGACAGTACTCAATAAACATTCCTCTCAACTGAGCTTCTGAGAGTTACTGAAAATCTATGAGTTTGAGGCTAGGCTTCTAGAGTTCTAGGCTTCTACAGTTCTGTTTTGGTACCCCATCAACTAGAACAGCCAGCTAAGCTTTGGGGAGATCCAGCTCCCCTTTACTGTGGAACTTGGACACATCAGCATTGCACTGGGACCAGAGTGCTCCATGTGGCACCTTCACACTATGTTGTCTCCATTTCCTCCAAGACTCACACAAGAGAAGCCGAACACCATCCAGAAGAAATAACATCCTGCTAATAAGGTGTGATTTTATTCATTTAGTCAACACATCTATTGAACATCTTCTAAGTACAAGGCAATGTTTACTCACAGGGAGTACAACAGTGAAGAAGAGAGAAATCGCTGCCCTCTTGGGGTGAACACTCTAGTGGGAGGAAGCAGGATAGATCATATAAGTGATAAAATAGATAATATCCCCCATGGTGATGAATCACCAAGGAAAAATGAGGGGGAAAGGGACTAAATATGAAGTGTTGGGAAAGTCAGTTTGGTGGTATGGCCAGGCAAGTGAGAAGGCGTTTTAGTAAAGATAAGAATGGGGAGACCAGAGGAGCATTTCAGGCAGAGTAAATACCTGTGTTAGAGGTGTCTAGAATGTCCAAGGCAGATCAAGGAGTCATTTGAAATGAACAAGAGAATTAGGATTGGAAAGAGGGTATCTGGAGACAGAAGCATCTACATGTGTGTGACCCAAACATGATGCACCCAGGTGTGGTGGGTGCATCCTTTCCAAGCTTGCTTTTTGTTTGTTTTTAAATTTTTATTTGGAGTATAGTTGCTTTACAATGCTGTGTTAGTTTCTGCTGCACAGCAAAGTGAATCAGCTATGTGTGTGTGTGTGTGTGTGTGTGTGTGTGTGTATTTATATATGTGGATTTTCCATATATATATGGATTTGCTTCCCATTTAAGTTACCACAGAACGTCGATCAGATAGAGTTCCCTGTGCTATACATAGGTTCTCATAGTTATCTATTTTATACATAGAAGGAAATACATGTCAGTCTCAATCTCCCAGTTCACCCCACCCTCCCTTTCCCCCTGGCCTTCCATAGATTTGTTTTCTATGTCTGTGTCTCTACTTCTGCCTTGCAGATAAGGTCATCTATATCATTTTTCTAGATCCCACCTATGTGCCTTAATATATGATATTTGTTTTTCCCTTTCTGACTTCAGTCTGTATGACAGTCTCTAGGTCCATCCACGTCTCTACAAATGACCCAATTTCGTTCCTTTTCACGTTTGCTTTTTTAAACCCCTTACACCTCCCATCCTCAAGAGCAAGTCTCAAAAGTGATTTGGGGAAAATCTTAGAAAAACCTTTCTAAAAGTGAAGAAATCCATTAGTTCTCAAACAAGCTAAACCCCATTTAGAAACACCATAATAAAATTGTAGAAAGTCAGAGAAAGTTGTTTCAGTCATTAGAAGAAAAAAGATTATATAATAAGAAATACAAAGTAAGAGAATTCTCCAAGTAATCAGCAATAGCATAAGAAATCACAGTATCTTCAGTATATTATACCAATTAATTATATCACTCNAAGGAAATGGTAACCCACTCCAGTACTCTTGCCTGGAAAATCCCATGGACTGAGAAGCCTGGTAGGCTATAGGCCATGGGGTCACAAAGAGTCAGACACGACTGAGAGACTTCACTTTCACTTTATTTATGAACCTCGTATTTTTAGGATGTCTCACCTAGAGGTCATTCTGACCAACCCCTGTACTTATCAAGATGAAGCCATCATTAGCTTGTCCAGGTAGGGTTGCCAGATGTAGCAAATAAAATTACAGAATGCCCAGTTAAATTTGAAATTCAGATGAACCAGTGAATTATTTTTTATCATAAGTATATCTCATGTGATATGTGGGATGTGATTACACTACAACATAATTTGTTGTTGAATTGAAATTGAAATCTAACTGGGTATCCTGTATTTTTATGGCAACTCTATGTCTAAGATCATGCAACCAGTTAGTAACAGTCTGCACTAGCAGCCAGATGTCTGGTTACCAAGCCAACATTATTCTTTCCACATGACCCTGTAATATTGATGAAAGTGGTGCTTTAGAACCTCATCTTATGGTTGTATGTGTTTGAAGTTTTAATGTCTTCTGGCAACCATTGCTGAACTGCTTTTGAAAGGAGCTCATGGGTTATTAAAGAACAAAACTGATGTTCTTTGACACAATCAATGGATTTCATTCTGCAAGTGAAAGTCCAGTCTGATAGCATTAATGCAAGGGTCTGCAGATCCTGATATTCCAATAGTAATGAGCAGGCAGGACTAGACGATGCTAGTTTCTGACTGGATTGCATTACTATAATGATTTAAGTACGCAGACATAATTTAAAGAAGGACAATTTGCAGGAAAAAAAATCTGAATCACTGTTATGCTTTTATGACTGTATTTAACATATGCAAGTATATAAGAATTAAAGTAATTTTGTGAAATACATAAATATGCGCAGTATTTATTTTAAAAAGCCCCTTGCTAACTGGTACCAGGAGACCCTATGTCTGTGGTTCATTCCTCTTTAATTAGTATTTCTTTGCATTTGTTCTTTAACTTTGAATATCTACTTGGCTTTAATTGTTTNAATACATAAATATGCGCAGTATTTATTTTAAAAAGCCCCTTGCTAACTGGTACCAGGAGACCCTATGTCTGTGGTTCATTCCTCTTTAATTAGTATTTCTTTGCATTTGTTCTTTAACTTTGAATATCTACTTGGCTTTAATTGTTTAAGTACATTTACATGGATAATTTACATAATCTACTCTTATTGATAAAGGGTTTATATAGAGTATCATCTTTGAGGATAACAAATGAAATGAGAAAATAACAGACTAGTGANCTTTAATTAGTATTTCTTTGCATTTGTTCTTTAACTTTGAATATCTACTTGGCTTTAATTGTTTAAGTACATTTACATGGATAATTTACATAATCTACTCTTATTGATAAAGGGTTTATATAGAGTATCATCTTTGAGGATAACAAATGAAATGAGAAAATAACAGACTAGTGAAGCAAAAAAAAAAAAAAAGGAATGCTCAGTGATTAAGGCGTTTTAATAAATGCCATTGGATTTTGTGTCTTTGCTCATTCCAGTACATTTATTCCAATGTGACCCACCACCTGGAAATGCTTTGTATTTTAGGGCTTTAATGAAACATTGTTATTTTTCAGAAACTCAACAGACAAAATTTCAATAATTTTGTCCTTGGAAGCAAATAATCAAATGAATTATGAGAGGTATTTTAGAACTCACCTAAATGTTCGGGGTTTCTTCTTATGGTGAAGGGTAATATGATGACCTTAAGGAAAATTCACTGATATTAAAGTAAAAATAACTTTCTTATATTTAGTAATAATATATGACTGAATAATGCTCTACAATTAATAAAATACTTATATTATCTCCCCAAATATCTAAAATCATCCTGAAAACAGTATTAAAGAAAAACAATTTGCCTACAGTCACACTGAGATAATGTGGCACAGCCTGATCTCAACATTTGTTTTCTGGTTTCAGGCCCCAAATCTTTGTACTGTGCCATAATACCTCTAGATTTCTGATGCTGTTCTGTTGAGGACTGTATGCACGTTGCAAAAATAGAGCCTGTACTGAAATAAAACCAGGATTTATTTACCAGACACTCTAGAGTCTTATTTCTCGGAATTTAGCATTTGAACCTCTCAAAGACTGAAAATGACTTATTTAGAAATGCTAAAGGAGGAGGAATGGAAATTCACTTTTTCCATTTAGAATTCTCTGGCCCATCTCATCTCCAGTCAGTGTGGTGTGTCTCTCTGCATATTTTATTAGATAGAACTCTGTTGCAGTTGAGTTAAAGTTGTGCCTGCCCCACTGCCCTGAGCTTGTGCACAGGATATATCCCATCATTTTTTGCTGACTGGCTGACTGACCCAAGGCCCTCAGGATAGATGTAGGGAGTGCTAAGGGAGCTGAGAGAAACTGAAGAACCTCTTAGCAGCCAAGATTTGAACCAGAAATTGAAAGGATACAAAATATATAATCTCTGAAGAAAATAAAAGCTACACAAGAGTCTTTGAGTTATCTATGTCAGCATTTGATTTTGTTGGTGTGGATAGGGGAGAATTGTCTTTTTATTATTATTTTAGTTTTTAATGGTACCCCGAGACATTATAAATCCAAGTAAGCCTACGATTTTATCCTCCATTCTGAATAACCATTTACAATAGAGGCCTTGAACATAGATTTCTCCCTTTGGCATCCTGAGCTGAGGAGTCTAGGCATTTGAGTACCAGATTTATTTGAATTAACTTTTAACGTAGCTATGTAGCCTCCTGCATCCATATATTCCTGATGAGTGAAATTCTCATATAAAGTTGAAGTTACAAAAGTACAAGACTGTGATGTTTCTCCCCTGATTCATCTCTTTTTTCACAATCCTCTCATAGGTCTCCCCCATTCCCACCACACACAAAACACTCAGACGTGTCAGTACCATTCCTGTTGCAGGCATGTGTGTGCTCAGTTGCTTCAGTCATGTCTGACTCTGTGATCCTATGGATGGTAGCCCAACAGGGTCCTCTGGCCATGAGATTCTCCAGGTGAGATTACCGGAGTGGGTTGCCATGCCCTCCTCCAGGAGATCTTCCCAACCCAGGGATCAAACCCGTGTCTCTCACGTTTCCTGTACTGGCAGACAGGTTCTTTACCACTAGCATCACCTGGGCAGCCCACCATTCTTGTTATTTGTTCTCATCTCCAGAGTAATGTGGCGATCATAATCTTAGTGATATCCAAACTCCAGGCTCATCGGTCTTTTTGATTTATATTTTTACTTGTATTCTTCTTTTCCTCTAGTTATGTTGACTCCCGGATTCACAATATAGACCAGAAATATGTCTTCTGGGCTCTCTCTGGGTCTTTATTCTATTCTGAGCTTTCTCTATTCTATGCTGAACTTTGCCACCTTTTTCATCTATGGTTTCTTTATTGTATCTCATGGCTGTTTAACTTAGGCCTTTTGCTGTTTTGTGTAATACTTTTTGAATGTAATCCAATATATTTCTACCTGGTCAAAAGATTAATGGGGAAATTGAAGTTGGGGATGTGCCTTCCAACCATTGCAAAGAATATGTCCTTGTTACAAGCAGAAAATGATGTCCTATTTATCTGTGAGAGGCAGCTGTCTGTATCACTATCTCTCCTGTGTGAGAGTTTATGCAGAGGGTCTATGATGATTTCTTAGATAGGCATGTGCTCTCAGCCATTCATAGGAAATCCACCAATATTGTCTCTGATTACCCCTGGATACTGTTTAGCCTGTATAGCCATGTATCTTGCACCTTTAGCTCACTAGAATGAAGACTAATTTTCAAATGTGGTTCTACTACATATGAGGAAAATGCAGTCTGATCTTTCTTCAGTGTTTGATTTTGGGAAGATAGACGAGAGGCTAATCAAGGTCCTTCCACTTAAAATGTCTTAGTGTCTCTTCCACAGGTGTTTCCTCTGGCCAAATGAAAGTCATGACCCAAGGCAAAGTAGAGTTTTAGAAATGATTCATTCCTTTCTACAGGTTCAGGCATATAATGCCTATGTAATATTTTAGCTGCTGTAGTAAGCAATGAGAGGTAAATTGCATTATAGATATGTGTGGAGAATAATGGCTTATTAGAAACCATTTTAATGTTTGAATAGCAAGTAAAAACATAGTATCCAGGAAAGAGTCTGAGGACTAGGTACATTAGCAGCAGTATATATATATATAGTGAATAAATTAATAAAAGGAACAAGTTGAAGGTCAAACTTGAGAGTGTAGAGTGGATTAATAGAAAGCAGGTTAGAAGAAACTTTATTTATGACTTACAATAAATCCTTTAATAATAAAAGCATCAAGTTACAATAAATGTACAGCTATTTTCAGTGTTTCTAGAGGCAGTCACCCCAGAAGTGCTTGTCGAGCATTAGAATGATTGAATAAATTGTCATATTTCTATTCTATAGCTTAGCTTCTTAAAAATAATTCTGTATTTATTTCCTGGTATAGAGATACATGAAATAAGAAGTGAGAAAATAAGTTGTAGTGTGATTGTATATGTATCTATCTATTTTTATATACACATATAGATACTTTATTTTGAGAAATAGAATTTTTTTCTGCCATATGGGTAAATAAGGATGTCACAGTCTTCAGAGATTCCAGCCCTCCAAATGTGAATTCCTGATTCCTAAGGGCACTCAGGAAGGGAAATAATATTTCTGTGATGTGGCAGCCATTAGGCTGAAGCCACTCCCTCCTGGGAGTCCTGAGGCACGCAGGATGTGAAAAATGCCCCAGATAGCTGAGATGCACATGGAAGGAATGATTTCCGTAAGCCCAGACTCTCTTTTCTTCCCATACATAGAAAAATGCTAGTATCCTCAATTTGGGATATCTGGTTTTCCTTAATTAACAACAATCTTTTGATAGACTGGGCTTCCCTTGTGGCTCAGCTGGTATAAAGAATCCACCTGCAATGCAGCAGACCCCAGTTCCTGGGTCGGGAAGATCCACTGGAGATGGGATAGGATACTCACTCCAGTATTCTTGGGCTTCCTTTGTGGCTCAGCTGGTAACAAATCCACCTGCAATGTAGGAGACTTGGGTACCTTCCCTGGGTTGGGAAGATCCTCTGGAGAAGGGAAAGGCTACTCACCCCAGTCCATGGATTCACAAAGATTCAGAAACAACTGAATGACTTTCACTTCATTTTGATAGACTATATGCCCTTTGTTGCAAAACTTCTGTATAATCTGGCTTCTTCTTTCTCCTTGGAGTAGTTTTCTCAGGGTTACCTGAGATGCTGCCTCCTGAGCTTAAGTCCTAAAAATTTCTGCCAATAAAATATAACTCTTAACTTTTACATTGTAACTATATTTTAAGATGACAGTTATGTACANCGACTCTGTGCGACCCCACAGACGGCAGCCCATTGGGCTCCGCCATCCCTGGGATTCTCCAGGCAAGAAGGAAGGGACAACTCAAGATCTCCTTGTCTGCATGAAGCAGCGCATGCGCACACATACACACGGGCATACACACACATGGGCACACTTGTGCCTGAAAGAGCAGAAACCTAATTTTCCCCAACTCTTCCATTCACATGTCCAGGAGACAGGCTATTCCAGAAAGCACAGGCCTTTTTTAGACAGCACTAGAACACCCAGTGGATAGGGCTGGGCTCCCAGCTCTACACTCTGCAGCTGGATGGCTTAGTGCAAGTGTCTGCATGCCTTATCGTCCTCATCTGTAGTAGGGGGTAATAGCACACTTACTGCATGGTGCGTCTGTGAGGACAAAATGGGCTGATGTAGACAGCATGCTCTGAAGAGGACCTGGCACAGAGCAACTGCTCGTGGTGCTGCCTGTCCTCATTAATGCACGGGAATAGCAGAGCTCATCCACTTTACACACCAAGGACAAGTCTTCAAAGCCTCCCGTTGCTTTGCTTCTCTCCAGAATAATTAAAAAGTTTTCACTAAACATGCATCTTGACTATTCCAAAGCCTTTGACTGTGTGGATCACAATGAACTGCGGAAAATTCTGAAAGAGATGGGAATACCAGACCANTTGTTCCATGTCCAGTTGTAACTGTTGCTTCCTGACCTGCATACAGATTTCTCAAGAGGCAGGTTAGATGGTCTGGTATTCCCATCTCTTTCAGAATTTTCCACAGTTTATTGTGGTCCACACAGTCAAACGCTTTGGCGTAGTGAATAAAGCAGAAATAGATGTTTTTCTGGAACTCTCCTTCTTTTTTGATGATCCAATGAATGTTGGCAATTTGATCTCTGGTTCCTCTGCCTTTTCTATATCCAGTTTGAACATCTGGAAGTTGATGGTTCATGTATTGCTGAAGCCTGCTTTGAAGAATTTTGAGCATTACTTTACTAGCATGTGAGAGGAGTGCAATTGTGCGGTAGTTTGAGCATTCCTTGGCACTACCTTTCTTTGGGATTGGAATGAAAACTGACCTTTTCCAGTCCTGTGGCCACTGTTGAGTTTTCCAAATTTGCTGGCATATTGAGTTCAACACTTTCGTAGCATCATCTTTTAGGATTTGAAAGAGCTCAACTGGAATTCCATCACCTCCACTAGCTTTGTTTATAGTGATGCTTTCTAAGGCCCACTTGACTTCCATTCCAGGATGTCTGGCTCTAGGTGAGTGATCAAACCATCATGATTATCTGGGTAGTGAAGGCCTTTTTTTACAGTTCTTCTGTGTATTTTTGCCACCTTTTCTTTTTATCTTCTGCTTTTGTTAGGTCCATACCATTTCTGTCCTTTATTGAGCCCATCTTTGCATGAAGATATCTCTAATTTTCTTGAAGACATCTCTAGTCTTTTCCATTGTATTGTTTTCCTCTGTTTCTTTGCAGTGATCACTGAGGAAGGCTTTCTTATCTCTCTTTGCTATTCTTTGGAACTCTGCATTCAAATGAGTATATCTTTCCTTTTCTCCTTTGCTTTTTGGTTCTCTTCTTTTCACAGCTATTTGTAAGGCCTCCTCAGACAGCAATTTTGTTCTTTTGCATTTCTTTTTCTTGGGAATGGTCTGATCCTTGTCTCCTGTACAATGTCACAAACCTCTATCCATAGTTCATCAGGCATTCTGTCTATCGGCTCTAGTCCCTTAAATCTATTTCTCACTTCCTCTGGATAATCATAAGGGATATAATTTAGGACCTATCTGAATAGTCTAGTGTTTTCCCCTACTTTCTTCAATTTAAATCTGAATTTGGCAAAAAGGTGTTCATGATCTGAGCCACAGTCAGCTCCTGGTCCTGTTTTTGCTGACTGTATAGAGCTTCTCTATCTTAGGCTGCAAAGAACATAATCAATCTGATTTTTGTGTTGACCATCTGGTGATGTCCATGTGTAGAGTCTTCTCTTGTGTTGTTGGAAGAGTGTTTGCTATGACCAGTGTGCTCTCTTGGAAAAACTCTATTAGCCTTTCCTTTGCTTCATTCTGTACTCCAAGGCCAATTTTTCCTGTTAATCCAGGTATTTCTTGACTTCCTACTTTTGCATTCCAGCCCCTTATAATGAAGAGGACATCTTTTGGGGATATTAGTTCTAAAAGGGTCTTTTAGGTCTTCCTAGAACTGTTCAACTTCAGCTTCTTCAGTGTTACTGGTCAGGGCCTAGACTTGGATAACTGTGATATTGAATGGTATACCTTGGGAATGAACAGAGATCATTTTGTTGTTTTTGAGATTGCATCCAAGTACTGCATTTCAGACTCTTTTGTTGGCTATGATGACTACCCCATTTCTTCTAAGAGATTCTTGGCCACAGTAGTAGATAATGGTCATCTGAGTTAAATTCATCCACACCCGTCCATTTTAGTTCACTGATTCCTAAAATGTTGATGTTTACTCTTGCCATCTCCTGTTTGACCACTTCTAATTTGCCTTGATTTATGGACCTAACTTTCTAGGTTCATATGCAATATTGCTCTTTACATGGTAAAGACAGTAGGCACTGAGAGAGGGCATCAGAGGGCAGACAGACTGAAAACCACTATCACAGAAAACTAACAGTCTAATCACACGCACCACAGCCTTGTAAAACTCAGTGAGACTAAGCCATGCCGTGTGGGGCCACCCATGATGGACAGGTCATGGTGGAAAGTTTTGACAGAATGTGGTCCACTGGAGAAGGGGACCACTTAAATTATCCTTGTCTTGAGAACCCCGTGAACAGTATGAAAAGGCAAAATGATAGCACACTGAAAGATGAACTCCTCAGGTTGGTAGGTGCCTTATATGCTACTGGAGATCAGTGGAGAAATAACTCCAGAAAGAACGAAGGGATGGAGCCAAAGCAAAAACAACACCCAGCTGTGGATGTGACTGGTGATAGAAGCAAGGTCCGATGCTGTAAAGTATATAATTATGTGCACACATTTATGATATCACCCTCATTTGGTTATAAACAACACAGAATCACATATATGTGTGTGTATGTATATGCAAATACTTGTATGAGAGTAGAGAAACATGTTTCAGAGTAGGGATAGAGGAGGTAAGGAAATCAGTAACTTGCTCTCAATACAACCTTACATTATCTGATGAGTTATAATAATATACATTATTTTTAATAAGGTACTGTTACTAGCCCAAATCTTGGCTTCCTCTGCCCAGTGTAGTGGAATAAGAAAATACCAGACAGAGTTTGTAGGAAATAGGTGGCTTTAATTCTCAGTGGGTGGAGAGGGGAACACAGTATGTTCATGTCTTGTCCCAACCTCCTCCTTGAAGGGTCTATATAAGCCCCTATGCAGCTGCTGCTAAGTCGCTTCAGTCGTGACCGACTCTGTGTGACCCCAGAGACGGCAGCCCACCAGGCTCCACCAACCATGGGATTCTCCAGGCAAGAACACTGGAGTGGGTTGCCATTTTTTTCTCCAATGCATGAAAGTAAAAAGTGAAAGTGAAGTTGTTCAGTCATGTCCGACTCTTAGCAACCCCATGGACCTCAGCCTACCAGGCTCCTCTGTCCATGGGATTTGCCAGGCAAGAGTACTGGAGTGGGTTGCCATTGCCTTCTCCAATATAAGCCTCTATAGGGGCTTATAGAAGATGAAGGCTCGCAGTTTTGAGTCAGTGATGAGTAACACAGAGGTATTAGGATCTTATTGTCTTCCTCTTGGATTATTTTAAAAACAGTCTTAGGCTGGCATCAGTAATCCAGTAATTGAGTCTGAAGTTCAGTGGCTCTGTGGCCTTCTATCTGATATGTGAAAAAGAAGCGCTAAAGGGGAAGAGTGTTGTAAGGGTAAGCACCAGATACAGGATGCATTTAGCATAGAGTCAAAGGATATTAGGTACAAAATGTAGCTCCTGTAGAGTTGGGAGGCAGAAAAGCAAACTTTGTTACAGACGTGAAGAGTTCAGTTCAGTCCAGTTCAGTTCAGTCACTCAGTCATGTCCGACTCTTTGCGACCCCATGAATTGCAGCACGCCAGGCCTCCCTGTTCATCATCAACTCCCGGAGTTCACTCAGACTCACATCCATCAAGTCCGTGATGCCATCCAGCCATCTCATCCTCTGTCGTCCCCTTCTCCTCCTGCCCCCAATCCCTCCCAGCATCAGTCTTTTCCAGTGAGTCAACTCTTCCCATGAGGTGGCCAAAGTACTGGAGTTTCAGCTTTAGCATCATTCCTTCCAAAGAAATCCCGGGACTGATCTCCTTCAGAATGGCCTGATTGAATCTCCTTGCAGTCCAAGGGACTCTCAAGAGTCTTCTCCAACACCACAGTTCAAAAGCATCAATTCTTCGGCGCTCAGCCTTCTTCACAGTCCAACTCTCACATCCATACATGACCACAGGAAAAACCATAGCCTTGACTAGACGGACCTTAGTCGGCAAAGTAATGTCTCTGCTTTTGAATATGCTATCTAGGTTGGTCATAACTTTTCTTCCAAGGAGTAAGCGTCTTTTAATTTCATGGCTGCAGTCACCATCTGCAGTGATTTTGGAGCCCCAAAAAATAAAGTCTGACACTGTTTCCACTGTTTCTCCATCTATTTCCCATGAAGTGATGGGACCGGATGCCATGATCTTCGTTTTCTGAATGTTGAGCTTTAAGCCAACTTTTTCACTCTCCTCTTTCACTTTCATCAAGAGGCTTTTTAGTTCCTCTTCACTTTCTGCCATAAGGGTGGTGTCATCTGCATATCTGAGGTTATTGATATTTCTCCCGGCAATCTTGATTCCAGCTTGTGTTTCTTCCAGTCCAGCGTTTCTCATGATGTACTCTGCATAGAAGTTAAATAAGCAGGGTGACAATATACAGCCTTGACGTACTCCTTTTCCTATTTGGAACCAGTCTGTTGTTCCATGTCCAGTTCTAACTGTTGCTTCCTGACCTGCATACAGATTTCTCAAGAGGCAGGTCAGGTGGTCTGGTATTCCCATCTCTTTCAGAATTTTCCACAGTTTATTGTGATCCACACAGTCAAAGGCTTTGGCATAGTCAATAAAGCAGAAATAGATGTTTTTCTGGAACTCTCTTGCTTTTTCCATGATCCAGCGGATGTTGGCAATTTGATCTCTGGTTCCTCTGCCTTTTCTAAAACCAGCTTGAACATCAGGGAGTTCATGGTTCACGTATTACTGAAGCCTGGCTTGGAGAATTTTGAGCATTACTTTACTAGCATGTGAGATGAGTGCAATTGTGCGGTAATTTGAGCATTCTTTGGCACTGTCTTTCTTTGGGATTGGAATGAAAACTGACCTTTTCCAGTCCTGTGGCCACTGCTGAGTTTTCCAAATTTCCTGGCATATTGAGTGCAGCCCTTTCATAGCATCATCTTTCAGGATTTGAAAGAGCTCAACTGAAATTCCATCACCTCCACTAGCTTTGTTTGTAGTGATGCTTTCTAAGGCCCACTTGACTTTACATTCCAGGATGTCTGGCTCTAGATGAGTGATCACACCCTCATGATTATCTGGGTCATGAAGATCTTTTCTGTACAGTTCTTCTGTGTATTATTGCCACCTCTTCTTAATATCTTCTGCTTTTGTTAGGTCCATACCATTTCTGTCCTTTATAGTGAAGAGGTAGAAATAAAAAACCTAAGGTTCTTCAGGCCTGTTCACTGTTCTCTTTATCTTCTTTGTTCTTAGGAAAGGGAAAGAAAACTAATTTCTCTCTTTTTTTCCCCCTTCCTTTTCATTGCAATAGTATTAAAATTTTAAAGACTATTTTCTAGTTAAATGATCATTGACGCTTAAAGTTTGAATGAAAAAGTTTGCGTTTTGTTGAAATACTGAAAGACCCTCCTATCTGATGTATCTTTGGATACTTGTGTGAGAAACTCAGCCTCTCCAAGGCTGAATCTCCCTTTCTGGTATCCTAGAGATATGACATGGGCTTGCCATATTCAGTGGTGAAGAATATGCCTGCCAATGAAGGAGATGCTAGAGATGTGGGCTCAATCCCTGGGTTGGGAAGATCTCTTGGAAGAGGAAATGGCAACCCATGCTAGTATTCTTGTTGCAGGGAAAATCCAAATCTGACTCCATGTTGGAATTGTTTCTTTGACTTGCTTTTCATTGCTTTTCTTGTTATAATCATACAGAATGGCCTGTCTCAGAGAATCCTGCCCCTCTGCCTGACTATTAAGCTAAAGTGCCTTTGTTCAGAACCCTGGAGATGCAAGGAAGGAAGAAAAGAACACATCCCATGCCTGAGGTTTGCCATTCTAGGAGATATTTGCAAGATTAATGTCCTTTTTACTTTGTTTCTTCACCTCCCTACCTCCCATTTCTGATCTATAAAAGAACCTGTCATCTAGACCCCATAAAATGGTTATTTTGAGACATTAGTCTACCATCTTCTTGGTCAGCTGGCTCTCTGTTTCACTGGCTTGTCGTGTGGTGAGCAGAGTGAGCTTAAACTTGGTAACATTCTTGCCTAGGAAATCCCATGAACAGAGGAGCCTGGTGGGCTACAGTCCATGGGGTCACAAAGAGTCAGACACAACTGCAAATGAGTGCATGCACATGCATGTATGCACACACACACACAGATATGAAATTGATGCTTTCTGAGATCTTTTCTATCACAGTTATTCTATTTTGTTGTTTAATAATAATAAAAAAGAAATACGTGTGAAGATAGTAGTCTTGCAAAGGTATGGCTGGGACTTCAATCCTTTCCTTCCTCTCCACTGCCATTCCATCAGTTGCCTATAAAATGCTTCAAATAAGCTTATGATCCAAAAGAAAAATGATGGGCTTTTATTCAACTCAGCTTCAAGACAAGTTCCCTGACTGTTCCATAACCTCATGTCATTGCTGTCTCTAAAGCGTCCTCAAAGCAGAAATTCTGTGTCTGTTGCTCTTAGAACTTGCTCCATAGAATAAATCAATATGTGTATTTAGGATTACAGAAAATATTTATTCATAAAGTTTAATAGGCACATTATTCCTCTAAAATGCAAACGTTTTTTGGGAAAAGTATACACTTTAAATCTCAACACACATTTATGTCTCAACAGATACATTTTTAAGAGCTCTCCAAAGAGCAGGATTTTGAGAAGGAAACATGGAGGAGAAGGGGAACCATGTGGAAGGAATGAAGTACACGGAAAGGGAGAAGCTTCAAAAGGCGACTACAGAAATGGCAGGCACTTCTGGAACTTGTAGAGGAAAAATGTACTTGGGTCAGCATCTTTGACTTCTGTTTTTCTCTCCCATCTCCCACCTGCAAATACATCTGCAAATGCTGTCAGTTCTCTCTTCAAGCATATGTGGAATCCAACCGCTTTTCACATGACTAATGCTCCAGGCTAGACCAAACCACATCTAGATGATTGCAGAGGCATTCTAAAACTAGTTCTGGTTCCTGTCCCCTTAGGATCTATTCTCAGTACAATAGCCAGAGAGACCTTTGGAAAACCTAAGCAAGATCAGAGGCTCCTCTGTTCAAAATCCCTATTCTAGTGGTTTCTCATTTACTCCAAGTCAGAGTCAAGTTGCCTATAATGTCCTACAAGAGATTCTTCAACTTGGCTCACATTAGACACAGTCTGGTGAGCTTTAAAGAAATATTCATGTTGAAGTCTGATTCCCCACAGTATTGATTTTGTTGGTTCTATGATAGAGGCAGCGATATTTGCTAGAAGGTCTTCAAATGATCCTAGTGGACATCCAGGTTTGAGAATCACTGTCCTCTATAATCTGCTCTCACCTCCCTTTGCTCCTTGCCCCCCTTCCCTCACCTTCTTTTTTCCCTTTTCCTTAATATTTTCTGGACATACAGGCATCCTGGAAGTTTCCTGAACACACCAGATATACTTTCACTTCAGAATTTTTGTGTTGGTCGATATGCCCTCCAGTGAGCCTCCTTCAGGTTCTTAAAATGTCAAGCATCCTGCACAGAGACCCCTTAGAAAATTATGAGTAGAAGGACCTTGATTAGCTTCTTCTAATTTTTCCCAATTCAAACTCCCCAAACTATGCCAGATTAGACTTCCCTCATATATAAATATATCTGTCATTTGATAATTAAGCCTTCACTATGGTGAGCTGAGGGTGCAAGATAAATGTTTGTGCAGTCCCAACATCTGCCCAAAGAAATCACAGCTAGTACTGATGAATTTTGTGCATACATGCTTAGAGCATTCTTATCTAACTAAGCCCCTAGAGACACATGCACGTAATCTCACATACACAGAAAAATCATGTACTGAGATGCTTTGAACAGAGTTTCTAAGGTTTCTTCCATCACAGATATTTTATGATTCTGTTATTAAAAATTAGTACTAACACAGAATTATAAACATTAATGATGTAAAAACAGAATCAAGGAATAGGTTAAAGAGATTTAACCCCTCCATTCCCTGTAATCTGTCTGCCATCCTCAAATAACCCCAAATAACCACACAGTTTAAGAAAAATCAGTGATCTCTCTGCACATTAAACGTGTATGGCCCCTGGCTTCATGTTCAGAGCACGTTGCTGCTTTGGGAGCATCCACATGTACAAGTTTCATGTTGGGCCTTCTGAATAAGCTTATGGGACTCTATTGAATAAGTCCATCTGTGTTATTAGGATTGTGTAATTTATTCATGTGGTTTAAAACATCTTTTTTTTAAGATACCAATAACCCTTGGAAAAGGTATACTTTGAGGCAGATTACTCATTTATATTTCAGCGTGTGATATTTTTAAGAGTGCTTGATACCTAGTAGGATCTCAATAACCATTTGGAGAATGAATAAATTGATGGGTTGAATATTTTCTATGGAATAGATGTAGGCTCCTTGCTCTAAGAGAAAACTGGTCTGAGATTATCTTAAATTATATCCAAAAATGCACTTAGAAAAGTGGCCTGCAACAACAGAGAGACATAAAGGGATTAAACACACATTAAAGATGAGGAAGGAGCATTAGCCATTAATATGAAGAATCCATCTTTCATATTAAGGGCACCGTTGCTGAGAACTGTCCAGCTTTGTATGTGTGGGTGATTTTGGAACCCATAAAAGAATTCACCTTTTAAACATTTGACAAACCTGAGGAGGACCAAAACCAGCTCACAAGTCTATCAGTCAAGTAAGGTCTTTTTGAACCTCCTGTCTTTCAGATTTTCAAGTTAAAGATCGGGGTAGATGGGCAGAATCACAAAGTATTGGGTTGGTCAAAAAGTTTGTTCAGATTTTTCCATAAGATGCTATAGAAAATCTGAACGAACTTTTTACCTAACCCGATAACAAAAGAGAAGCCCATTGGTTCTTCTCCAACTCCATGTTTCTCTCCTACAGTCTTCATTTGTGGGGAGGGAATACCTTTGGCTTTAAATCAGGTTTAGACTTTTGATTTATTAGTGACATAAAACATTGTTTTGTGGCTTAAAGTGACTCTAGAACTTCTTATTACTTAAGAGTACCCAGAAAAAGTAATGTGGACTGCCCAAATTTTCATCTGGAGACAGTTGAAATATTAACCCAACAGAATAAATTTGAAGAGACAGTTGGAGATAAAAAATGAAGTTGTTTACAATTCTGTCCCATGAGTCATGCTTGTTACGTGTTTCTCCTTCACAGCTCTGCCTTGATTCATATGATATCAATTCTCATGTCAGACTGAAAATATTTCTGTAGCAAGTCAAGCACATCTTCTGTTGGTGCTGAAATTTCACATAAATTTTATTTTTAAATCTGCTTGGAATTATTAAAATGGATTAATTTTTTCAGTCTTTAAAAAGAGAGCCTGTCAAGAAAGTCTTTGCTCAGGGATTGCTCAGGGATTTACTCAGGACTGTAGTAAATCCAATTCCTGTGAGTATGTCAGTCCACAAGTAGCAGGGTCACAGCTCACTTTCTAAAATCTCTCATAGTCACATGGAGAATATCTCAAGCTGATTTGATCTGTGGCAATTACCAGTGCTAAAGGCACCAAGGGAACTGCTTTTATTGGGTTTAGCTACATTTTTTAAAAAATTTAATTGTTATTGGGATATAGTTGCAGTGTCATCTCAATATTGTGTTAGTTTTTGCTGTATAGAAAAGTGAATTGGCTGTATGCTTACATATGTCCCCTCTTTTTTGGATTTTCTTCCCATTTGAGTCACCACAGAGTACTGAGTTGAGTTTCCACTGCTTTTAATGAGCTATATTAATTTTTTTTGAGCTACATCAAGTAATAGACAAAATTGAGACTTCCCTGAGAAAAACGGGAATTGCAGTCTCTTGAATTGTTCTCTTTAAATTTAGGGACACACACAGCTCTGCATTTGTCTGTAACAGAGATACAGTTTGTCTTTAACAATTGTCGTCAGTCCTGACAAAATGGCCTCTTCTTGCGGGAATGGCTTCCCCAAGTGTCTTGGTCTATTGAGACCTGCAGCCTTGTAAACTGGAAGATAAGGGCTGCCCTGAGTTTCTTTTCTTTCTTCAGACAGCAGCCAGGCATGGTGCCCTGCACACAATAAGTGTCAAAGAATGTTATTGACAGAAGTCTGATCTAGGTGCTTCAGTCACTTGGAATGCATATTACCGCCCATTGTTCACACTTGAAACACAAACAGCATTAATATTAACATTCTGTGGTTTCTGAATTCCTTTCACAGCTCTCTCCTCATTTCGACTAATTACTGTAATAGCAGAACATCCCTTCCATTTTGACAGTTAAGATGGAGGAAATTGAAAATTCGAAAAGACCATAAAGGACAGAGTCTCTTTAAAAAGAATCCATTAGTCAGTTAAAAGTTATCTCAAATTCTCAGCATTCAAAGTCTCTAACTTAAAATTTCCTGTTTTGTTAAAGCATAAATGAAGTGGCTCTTTTTTTTTTTTCCTCCTGAAGATCACAAAAACCATTTCACTTTGTAGATGATTCACCTACCTTTCTGTGTAAGTATGCTTAAAATTTTGTATAGGTGTGAGTAAGAATAGATAATCTTCCCCTTTGTTATTTCTGGAAGTGAATTTTCTCCGTTCGTCCTTTGAGAGGATGAATGGAGGGCGCAAGAAGAGCTGGTAAGTGGGGCTGTTTATCTGTCTCCTGGAAGATTAATAACGCACTAAGCAATTCTCACAGTTATTACATTTATGAGCAGGAAGAGCCTTAGGCAAAACCGAGAAAGATGTCTTTGCTACCAACATATCTTTGTTTTCTTTATCTCCTTTGTTAGTCTCCTTTCCAAACTTCCAGAACTTAGTGCCCAGCCTTTCTGCCACCCCTTAGATGCCCAAGCCCCAGCCTACCTTTTGGCATATGCTTCAGTATCCCTTTGATAGAAAATTGTACCCGAATTTTCTTGACTATTCACTTAGTTCTAACTGGCTCACGCGTATTCCATCCTCTCACACATTGTTTGATAACTGGCTAACAAATTCAATCAACTCCTCCATTCAGGGTAGTGATAACCAATTATAATTCAATGTGTTAACAGAAGAGTTGTGTCATAGGCACAGTTAAGTAAGTCGAGCTTGAGCACAGGGTTTGGGTATTAAGGAACAGAGAGAAAGAATGTAAGTTATCGTGTGTTCCCTATTGGAGTAGTCAGCCCAAGCTGCTGTAACAAAGTACCATAGACTGGCTCAAGCAACAGTCATTTGCTTGTAGTTATAGTTATGGAAATTGAAGCCCGAGATTAGAGTGCCAGCATGGTTCAGTTCTAGTGAGAATTGTCTTTTTAGATTGCTGATGCCTCCTGTTTGTATCCTCGTCTGGCTTATAGAGAGGTTTCTCTCTTCCTTGTTTTGTAAGGCCATGAATCCTATTTAATGAGAACTCTATCTTTATTACCTTATTTAACTTCAATTTCCTCCAAAGGCCCTATTTCTAAATACAGTCACACTGGATTAGAGCTTCAACATATGAAATGCAGTGGGGCACTCACAATTTGGTCTATAGCATTCATTCTACTCCATCTATGGATGATTGGGAATGAACAAGACAGTATATATTTATATATGTTTCTCCTTTGTAAGTCTCAATTTCTGTTTTCAGTACATGAATGTTTTGTTGAGCTAAATTTTATTCTAAAATTTAAATATATGTAAATTTCTTTCAGTATGCACAAATACTTCATCTGATGCTCAGTTGAAGATATAGCTCTCTGTTCCAAAGATATTGGGGAAGGAAAAAAACTAACTATGCTTGATTTGCTGAGAAATAGCATATGTGCTTCATGGGTGACTTAAGGGAGTTTAAGGGTAATTTCGTCTATGTGTGATTTTTTGCCTTAGGAATTGCCTTTAGAACTGAACAGGACTTCATTATAAATTTGATTTTAACAGTTATGCTATTTGATTTGAATAGCATAACTTAAGGTCATGAGTAGCCTCGTACTTGTTAGGATATATTTGAGTAAGGGGACCTAGGGATATTTTAAAAACATGCATAGATGGTGTCCTTCTCTGACCACAGATAATTATAAAAACTCAAAGTTTTGCAAATGACATTGTATATAAAATGCTTTTAAACCCCTCACATAAAACATAACATGAAATAAAGTACTAACTCCAAGTGACTTTTTATCAATTAATCCAGGAATATATTTATTAATGTGACTCAGGAATGATCAATAATATCTATATGATGGGACAGATGTTTTCAGATGTCCTTCATGGAAACTTTCTTTTGTTAGGACCTGAGTTTAGAAATATTTTCTAGGTAGGAGGCAGTTGCAGGAGAATAATTTATTGAATGTCCCTTATTGGGATATATTTGAGGGCTGACTAAATGCCAGCACTGTTCCAGGTTCTAGGAGGCACATGAGAACATGACTGACAAGCTTTTGTCCTGCAGGAACTCACACAGAGTAAGGGGCAGAAAGGCAATAAACAAATACAATAAATATGGCACTGCTGCTGCTGCTGTCACTTCAGTCGTGTCCAACTCTGTGCAACCCCACAGGTGGCAGCCCACCAGGTTCCACCATCCCTGGGATTCTCCAGGCAAGAACACTGGAGTGGGTTGCCATTTTCTTCTCCAATGCATGAAAGTGAAAAGTGAAAGTGAAGTTGCTCAGTCATGTCCAACTCTTAGCAACCCCATGGCCTGCAGCCTACCAGGCTCCCCTGTCCATGGGATTTTCCAGGCAAGAGTACTGGAGTGGGGCTAGATGGCAATAATTGGGCTGATGAGACAGGGTACCTGGATCACTGCTTCAGGCTGAGTGGTTAAAGAAAAGCATTCAACTTGACGGCAAGCCATGTATGACAAAGAGTCAGTCATGCAAAGAAAACAGAGCTACTGAAGGGCACAGCCTGGATGAAGGCCTACGATTTGAATGAACTGCTGTGTTTGCTGACCAGGGACAAAGAAGCATGTCCACCTCCAGCAAAATGGAAAAGAGGGAGGGTGGCTAGAGTGTGATCTTCCTTAAATAGGTCTGCAGGAATATGTTTAGTAATAAACTAGAAATGACACTAAGTTGCACTATTCAACAAAAGTGGATAGATTCTGAATTGTATCTCTGAGTCAGAGAAAAAAATAACATATATTAATGTATGTATATATGGAAGACTTCGCTGGTGGCTCAGCAGTAAAGCATCTTCTTTCAGTGCTGGAGCCACAGAAAATGTGAGTGTGATCTTTGGGTTGGGAAGATCCCCTGGAGGAGAGCATGGCAACCTACTCCAGTGTTGTTGCTTGGATAATCCCATGGACAGAGGAGCCTGGAGGGCTGCAGTCCATTGGATGGCAAAGAGTCGAACATGACTGAAGCACACACACACATGTGTATATGTGAAATCTAGAAAAATGCTACTGATGAATCTATTTGCAGGGCAGGAATAGAGAGACACAGATGTAGAGAACAGACATGTGGACGCAGTGGGGGGAAGGGAGCTAAATTCAGAGAGTAGCACTGACACACACACACTGTCGTGTGTAAGACAGATAGCTAGTGGGAAGCTGCCGTACCGCACAGGGAGCTCAGCTCGGTGCTCTGGGATGACCTAGAGGGTTAAATGGGAGGGGGGGAGGGAGGTTCCAGAGGGAGGGGATATATGTATACACACGCCTGATTCACCCTGCAGTACATCAGAAACTAACACAACATGGTAAAACAATTATAATAACAAAATTTTAAAAATGTATAAAAGATGTATCTCTGAGATGGTTTAAGGGGATTTAGAATTTGCTGAAATTAATAAAACAAAATGTCCTGATGAAACAAAGTGACCAGTTTGAGATAGACAGATCTGGGGACTGAGAAAATGAGGAGAAAAAGAAACAATCAATAGAAGCACAGAATTAGAAGAGTTAGGGTTAGGATAAGACTTTTCCAGGAGCAGCATGCCCCACATGTTGATCTGACTGGCAGCTTACTCCAGTGTGCTGTACTATTATTAACATTTATTATGTGTTACAGCAGTGGAAAAACAGGATATAGGACTAAGGATCTCACCAATAGTTTAGTGATACTTCGCTCTAACACTGCCATCACACTACTTATTACCTGTAATGTGGAAATGCTCTGTGCATCTTTATCTATACATACATGCAATGCATATGTAATGCATTGTATGTAGCATATATTTGTATATTATTATGCATGTGCATTGTATATAAAGTAAGTATTTGGTCATTCTCAACTAAACCATATATTTACTGTCATTATTTACTGTGGTGCTAGAGAATACTCTTGAGAGTCTTTTGGACAGCAATGAGATCAAACCAGTCAATCCTAAAGGAAATGAACCCTGAATGTTCATTGGAAAGATTGATGCTGATGCTAAAGCTCCAATACTTTGGCCACCTGATGGGAAGAGTCCACTCATTGGAAAAGATCCTGATGCTGGGAAAGATTGAAGACAAAAGGAGAAGGGAGCAACAGTGGATGAGCTGGTTAGATAGCATTAATGATTCAATGAACATGAGATTGAGCAAACTCCAGGAGACAGCGAAGCCTGGCATCCTGCAGTTCACGGGATCACAAAGATTGGACATGACTGAGTGACTGAAGAACAACAGCAAGTTAAGAAGATTCCTCAGGAGCTGCAAATGATGAATACCTGTATTGGTTGGACCCACGCAACAAAAACCAAAACAATGAAAAGTCCATTGTCTTTATACAGTATCTTAGTTTAGGGATGATGTTCACTTTTGCAAACATCACTTCATATAGTCTCATTTTGAAAATGTGGATTTGGAGGTGCAGATGTGCTTATTTTCAAAGATGACTAAACAGAGTACCCTCTGCATGTTTCTTACTTGAAAATCTTGAGAGAATTTGCTTGGGCAGTGCATATGCTTCTTTGTGTCTGATCATCCTCCAGATTTGGTCAGCTCAGACTCAGGAATGGGAGAGGAGTAGAAACATGACTGAGAGTGTGGGCTGCAGCTATTCCTAGGAAAGGGGAGTGAGCAGTTACTGCAAAACATAACCAACCCTCTTACCAGCTAGGCGAGGTGTGGAAATATTTTCCAGCTAGTCAGCTAAAATAAATAAAACCTGTACTTTAAGAAGTAGATTTTGCAGAAGTGAGTTTTTCATTATCAGAGTTATTATTAAAAACTTCCATAACCGAGACCATGTTCCATCGTTTTTTTAATCCTCTTTTGCATGGAAGGATGAAGATATGTATTCTTGAACATTTCAAATAAATTAAAGCAAGTTCCCAAAATAGAGAGTGTGTGGGCAATTTTGTTGGTATTGTTTTACTCCTTGTTCAAACTCTGGCATTCACACCATCCACACACTTGTGTCTGTGGACTGGAACAGTAAGGAACAATGAGGTGGGTTTCAGTGGCTTCTTCAAAGAGACAGAGCTGCACCTGCGTGTTCTGAGGATACTGTTGTCAAGTGAGACCCTGTCCCAGGTATATTTATAGTTCATCCCACTGCTAATGTGTCGTAAAATGGAAGAGTTCTAAAAATATGCTAGGAGCTGAAGCTTCAGAGAAAAGAAATTTAAATGGATCTGGCTGTGTTTATTTTATTCCTTATACTAGCCAAATAATATCAGGAATAGAGGAAAGAGATGACTAGGGTAGATAAATTTTAAGATTTTAGGCTGAAAGAGGGCTGAATTTTTAAAAGGGAAAAATTAGTAAAGAGTGAATGAAAAGTGGTAAGCAATAGAAAAACTTATTCTGATGTTTTTATTAAGTTCCAACAAAACGGCAAGAGGTTGATTTTTTGTTTTCTGTATATCCAGCTGTGGGGTTGACAGGTGGCTTTATGAAAGGCCCCCAGGGAGGCACATATAATCAGGAAAGTTAGGGACAGTGTGGCCAGACTGATGGCCTTTGCACTTTAAAGGGTCCATCTTGACAAGCTCACTACTCCAGGCCTGTCAAGTGGACCTGAAGTTACTTGGGTACTCCTTCCTAGAGGAGGTCATCTTATAACCACTATACGATGTAGAACAAAACGTCTAAAAGCATAGACTTTGAACCCTGGCAAATGAGAGAGCCATCTCTGATCATTCTTAGAACTGTGTATCTTTGGACAAATTATTGTTTTATATCTGAGTTTTCTTTCCCAAACAGTGAAAATAAAATTACCTTACTTGCAGAGTTCTTAGGAAGAGTAAATGAGGCAATATGTGTTATATACTGAGTAGCACTCGACAGAAGTTAAAAAAAAAACAAATGAGGTCTATCACTATTGCCTACTTGAGTCTCTTTTAGTTGACCAGTCATCCATATTTGCACTGGAAAAGTCTTGGACTCCCTGGGTTTTAGCATGGAAAATCTCAGGTGCCTGAAACTGTTCAGTCCTGGACAAACTGGGATGGTGATGATGCTAGTTTCTCACCCTTTATGGTAAAAGACTCTTTAATCAAAACTTCTTGATTCCAATATGCATTTCTAGAGGTTTTTATTCTCTTTGTGTTTCACAACTATGTGTATTTATTTAACAGACCCTTACATAGTACTTAGGGCTTCCCTTGTGGCTCAGAGGTTAAAGTGTCTGCCTGCAATGCGGGAGACCTGGGTTCGATCCCTGGATCAGGAAGATCCCCTGGAGAAGGAAATGGCAACCCACTCCAGTATTCTTGCCTGGAGAATCCCATGGACAGAGGAGCCTGGTGGGGTACAGTCTACGGGGTCGCAAAGAGTCAGACACGACTGAGCTACTTCACTTCATTTACATAGTACTTAGTATGTACCATTCACTGAAGCTTTTTCCAATGTTTACTTATCTAATTATCCTAAAAACACTCTGAGACAGGTCCTATCATTATCCTTGTTTACAGACAAGGAAACCAAGGCAGAGAGAGATAAAGTAAGTTGCAGAAGGCCACAGATAAGTCTGGATTCAAACTTTCAAATTCTGGTTCCAGAGTGTACACTATTTACTACTACCTTTATGTTAACTGTGTGTAGTGTATGTATTCTAATAAGTAGTACCTGGAATTAAGATGAGAATTCCATTTTAAGCTCTGTCACCAATTTGAAACTTGGCTTGACCCTGTACCTCCAAGTTTGTTGAGCTGTAACCTGAGACACGTACTTAAACCGGGTGGTTAAGGGCTATGAATATCATGGGGGAAAGGATACCATAAAAGGCAGGATATAATATTGCCACATGACATCCAAGGCCAGATTCTCCAGTGTGAATCTTTGGGATCTCTGTGTTCTTCTTCTTCTTTTTTTTTTTTACTTTATTTCTGTTACCAATATGTCATATCACATATGAAAGATATTCCTCTTTAGAATGATAGGAGAAAGTGCTGAACATTTAATCAAATCAGCCATTTTGACTGTCATGGATTCAGGTAGTCACAAAATTGTCAGATTAGCCTAAATTCTAGACGTTATCTTTACTGTATTTTGAATTAAGTAATTCATTTAATAAATATCTATCTTCTTTGCCTCTGCCCTGACATTCCCCACCCCAAGTACACATTCACAAAGCTTTGTCAGTTACTTGACAAAGTGGTTCTGCTATAAACCTTGATTAAGAGTTAATGGTTTTGCCAGCACAGCCTAAATATGATTAGTTGTGCAGATGAGTTGAGGCATATGGATGAAGCCTCCTCACTCTTCTCTGCATATCCAATTTACCACTTTTCCTGGAAATAGTTGAGGATATGAAAATCTTTGGTCTGTCCCCTTTTTACAGACTTATTTAGAATTCACAAATGTTTTGTTCCAAATGCTTTTTCCTTTAAGTCACAAAATTAAATTCAACAGAAGGCACATGAGCTTCATTTCATGTTATTTCATATATTTTTCATTTCATCTTATTTTGTATGATTTGGCAGCCAATGTGAGATTTCTGAAGGGTAAAGTACTATTTTGGACATTTTCTGAAATGAAATGGTGGTGCTTCAGGATTATTCTAGAGCCATTTCACACAGCACATTCTGTTAGTCCTCAGATAAAAGCGAGAATTTGCTTCTCACAGACATGAAACCAAGAAAGTCTTCATGACATTCTTTTATATTCATTCCAGGAATTTTTGAGCACCTAATATATGCAGGCATGATGCTAAGTTTCAGAAGATGAGGTCCCTGATTTCAACAGGTGTCCAGAAGGGCTACAAAGTAGAATACTAAAAATTTTACAATGGAAGTGCAAAAGGCTGCTGAGAGGCAAAAAAAGAAAAGACTATTTAGGATGGGATGGAAAGAAGGGATGGAGAGATAGGGAGAGACATCTTAGAAGAGGTGGCATATGAACACATCCTTGAGAGACTAGAATATGAACAGCTAGAGATGGGTAGGAAGGTCAGTTCATGCTGAGAGAACAACAAAAGCAAAGCCACATCAGACAATTGACAAAGTGCAAAGGGTCAAGTCTTCTGAGACCATGGTCAGTGCCCATGAGCGTTAGGCACAGGAGGACATGAGTGCTGCGCTGAGACAGATGGGAAGACATTCGATAATAACTACAGAAGTTCTTGGCATGCTTTTAGTGTGGACTTTGTAGGCAAAAGGAGCAATTGCTTAATTGACTAATGTATGTGAGCTTATTGTATACAACACAGGACATAGAACAGTTAACAGTTGGCTGTAATTATTATAATTCCTAATTTTGGAGGTTTCTAGTAAATAGGAGTGATGAGATCATGCTTAGAAGAGATTATTAACTATTCCTTTGCTTGAATCTACAATTCCTCTTTCTTTTCCCATCAGCTCTTAAGAGCAACAGAGAGGGAAAGTCCACAGAGAGGACATCCGATCTAGCATTTGATGATGTGGCAATCCTACTATCAACTTCCTCAAAAAGATTTGTTATGCCGGTTTGGAAGGGAACACTCACCCAATTGAGAGCTAGTTATCATTGAAGGGCTTCCCTGGTGGCTTGGAGGGTAAAGCATCCGCCTCCAATGCGGGAGACCTGGGTTCAATCCCTGAGTCGGGAAGATCCCCTGGAGAAGGCAATGACAACCCACTCCAGTACTCTTGCCTGGAAAATTCCATGAACGGAGGAGGCTCAGAAGCTGTAGTCCATGGGGTCGCATAGAGTTGGACATGACTGAAGTGACTTAGCAGCAGCAGCAGCAGTGTGAGTCAAGCCCAATTCTTGGTGCTTCACCCATGTTATTACATGTCCAACCTCCACAAGATCCCTATAAAATAACTGGCCTGGGAGGTTGAGTTATTAGAAACCTCATGAAAGAGACAGACCTTTAGAGAAAGGAAGGAGTCCAAAAGTTGCCTACAAAGAAAAACAGGGGTCTGATAGAAAGAATATGAGCAAAAATAGGTATTTAAATGTATTTCTGTTAAAGGTAAAGAAACCAAAGGTGGGAGAGACTAATAATTCACACAGCTGTTAAGTATTAGAGCTTGGATTCTAATACTTGAGCAGGCCTAATACATTGAGCAGATCTAACTTTGAGGTCTGTATCCTAGGACTTGAATACAGGTTTTAAGGCTCCAGAATCCATGTTGTTAATCCTTATTTTACAGTGCTATACATTCATACATAAAATGACTGTCTTTTTTAATGAAATACAGTAATCACCGAGTACCTGCAGGGGCTTGGTTCCAAGATCCACTAAGGATACTGAAATCTGCAGATGGTCAAATCCCTTATATGTTTAATGTGATGTACTACAGTTAGCTCTCCATATCCACAATTTATACTCCATGGATTCAATCAACTATGGATCGATTTTCCAGAGGTAAGGGATATGTGGAAACACAAGGCCAACTCTGTGTTAACAATGAGAAACCAGCTTTCAAGGAACTTTTAGCCTACCTAGGGAAGACAGAAATCCTATGAAGAATCATGTCTACATTTTTGCATTATTTTTAAAATTTTATTTATTTTTTAATTGAA
This sequence comes from Neotragus pygmaeus, assembly GCA_006410875.1. Lineage (NCBI taxonomy): Eukaryota > Metazoa > Chordata > Mammalia > Artiodactyla > Bovidae > Neotragus > Neotragus pygmaeus. The sequence goes on from SJYV01007153.1 coordinate 489,114, forward strand.
GGATAATTGCTTTAAGAATTTTATTGCTTTCTATCAAACCTCAACATGAATCAGCCATAGGTATACATATATCCCATCCCTTTTGAACCTCCCTCCCAATTCTCACCCCATCATGCCCCTCTAGGTTGATACAGAGCCCCTGTTGAATTTCCTGAGACATACAGCAAATTCCTGTTGGCTATCTATTTTACATATGTAATGTAAGTTTCCAACACATTTCACCCTCTCCTCCTCTCTCCCCATGTCCATAAGTCTATTCTATATGTCTATTTCTCCATTGTTTCCCTGTAAATAAATTATTCAGTGCCATTTATCTAGATTATATATATATATATGCATTAGAATACGATACTTACCTTTCTCTTTCTGACTTACTTCACTCTGTATAATAGGTTCTAGGTTCATCCACCTCATTAGAACTGACTCAAATGTGTTCCTATTTATGGCTGAGTAATATTCCATTGTATATATGTACCACAACTTCTTTATCCATTCATCTGTCTTTGGACATCTAGGTTGCTTCCATGTTCTAGCTGTTGTAAATAGTGCTGCAAAGAACACCAGGATATATGTGTCTTTTTCAACCCTGGTTTCCTCAGGGTATATGCCTAGGAGTGGGATTGCTGGACCATATGTTGGTTTTATTCCTGGTTTTTTAAGGAATCTCCATACCCTCATCCATAGTGGCTGTATCAACTTACATTCCCACCAACAACACAAAAGCATTTCATTTCTCCACACCCACTCCAGCATTTATTGTTTACAGACTTTCTGATGACAGCCATTCTGACTGGTGTGAGGTGATATCTTATTGTTGTTTTGATTTGCATTTCTAAAATAATGAGTGATGTTGAGCATCTTTTCATGTTTCTTAGCCATCTATATGTATTTTTTTGGAAAAATGTCTCTTTAGGTGTTTTCCCACTTTTTGATTGGGTTGTTTGTTTTTCTGGTATTGAGTTGGATGAGCTGCTTATATATTTTGAAAATTAATCTTTTGTCAGTTTTCATTTGCTATTGTTTTCTCCCATTCTGAGAATGGTCTTTCACCTTGCTTATAGTTTCTTTTGCTGTGAAAAAGCTTTTAAGTTTNGGTTGTTTGTTTTTCTGGTATTGAGTTGGATGAGCTGCTTATATATTTTGAAAATTAATCTTTTGTCAGTTTTCATTTGCTATTATTTTCTCCCATTCTGAGAATGGTCTTTCACCTTGCTTAGAGTTTCTTTTGCTGTGAAAAAGCTTTTAAGTTTAATCAGGTCCCACTTGTTTACTTTTGTTTTTATTTCCATTACTCTAGGAGGAGGGTCATTGAGGATCTCCCTTTGATTTATGTCATCGAGTGTTCTGCCTATGTTTTCCTCTAAGAGTTTTATATTTTCTGGTCTTTCATTTAGGTCTTTAATCCATTTTGAGTTTATCTTTGTGTATGGTGTTAGGAAGTGTTCTAATTTCATTCTTTTACATGTAGCTGTCCAGTTTTCCCAGCACCATTTATTGAAGAGGCTGTCTTTGCTCTACTGTATGTTCTTGCCTCCTTTGTGAAAAATAAGGCACCCATAGGTGCATGGGTTTATTCCTGGGCTTTCTATCTTGTTCTATTGGTCTATATTTCTGTTTTTGTGCCAGTAATATACTGTCTTGATGACTGTAACTTTGTAGTATAATCTGAAGTCAGGAAGGTTGATTTCTCCAGTTCCATTCTTCTCAAGACTACTTTGGCTATTTGGGGTCTTCTGTATTTCCATATGAATTGTGCAGGGACTTCTCTAGGGGCTCAGATGGTAAAGTGTCTGCCTACAATGCAGAAGGGTTGAGTTCAATCCCTAGTTTTGTTCTAGTTCTGTGAAAACTGCTATTAGTAATTTGATAGGAATCACATTGAATCTGTAGATTGTGTTTGGGAGTATAATCATTTTCACAATATTGATTTTTCCTACCCAGGAACATGGAATATCTCTTCATCTGTTTATGTCATCTTTAATTTCTTTCATCACTCTCATAATTTTTTGTGTACAGTTGTTTTGTCTCCTTAGGTAAGTTTATTCCTAGATATTTAATTCTTTGTGTTGCAATGGTGAATGGGATTGATTCCTTAATTTCTATTTCTGATTTTTCATTGTTAGTATATAGAAATGCAAGTACGTCTGTGTATTGATTTTGTATCCTGTAACCTTGCTAAATTCACTGATTAGCTCTAGCAATTTTCTGATACTATCTTTAAGGTTTTCTATGTACAATATCATGTCATCTGCAAATAATGAGAGCTTTACTTCTTTTCAGATCTGGGTTCCTTTTGTTTCTTTTTCTTTTCTAGGACTTCCAGAACTATGTTGAATAATAGTGGTGAAAGTGGACACCCTTGTTTTGTTCCTGATCTTAGGGTGAATGCTTTCAATTTTTCACTTGAGAATAATGTTTGCTGAGGGCTTATCATATGTGGCCTTTACTATGTTGAGGTAGGTTCCTTCTATGCCCATGTTTTAAAGAGTTTTATTTATAAATGGGTGCTGAATTTTGTCAAAGGCTTTTTCTTAATCTATTGAGATTATCATATGGTTTTTATCTTCACTTTGTTAATATGGTGTATCAAATTGATTGATTTGTGTATACTGAAGAATCCTTGCATTCCTGGAAAAAAACCAAACTTGATCATGGTGTATAAGCTTTTTGATGTGTTGCTGAATTCTGTTAGCTAAAATTTTGTTGAGGATTTTTGCATCTATATTCATCAGTGATAACAGTCTGTAGTTTTCTTTTTTGTGTTGTCTTTGTCTGGTTTTGGTATCAGGGTGATGGTGGCCTTGTAGAATGAGTTTGGTAGTGTTCCTTCCTCTGCAATTTTTGGAGAGAGTTTTAGAGGGATAGGCATTAGCTCTTCTCTAAATGTTTGATAGAATCCTCCTGTCAAGCCATCTGGTCCTGAGCTTTTGCTTTTTGTGAGATTTTTGATCACAGCTTCAATTTCAGTGCTTGTAATTGGGTCGTTCATAATTTCAGTTTCTTCCTGGTCCAGGCTTGGAAGATTTAGCTTTTCTAAGAATCTGTCCATTTCTTCCAGGTTTTCCATTTTATTGCCATATAGTTGATCATAATATACTCTTATGATCCTTTGTATTTATGCACTGTCTGTTATAACTGCTCCTTTTTCAGTTCTAATTTTGTTGATTTGATTCTTCTCTCGTTTTTCTTGACGAGTCTTGCTAAAGGCTTGTCAATTGTATTTATGTTCTCAAAGAACCAGCTTTTAGTTTTATTATCTTTACTATTGTTTCTTTCATTTCTTTTTCATTTATTTCTGCTCAGATCTTTATGATTTATTTCCTTCTACTAATTTTGGGTTTTTATTTGATCTTCTGTTTCCAGTTGTTTCAAGTGTAAAGTTAGGNTTTTTTTTTTTTTCCTTGTCTCATTGCCCTGGCTAGAACCTCCAGTAAAATGTGAAATAGAAGTGGATAGAGAAAGTAACTTCATTTTTCTCCTGATCTTAAGGAGGATGCCTTCAGTGTTTCACCATTCTGTATAATGTTAGCTGTGGCTTTATTTCTTGTAGGTGTCTTTTGTAGATGAGGTTAAGGAAGTTTCTGTCTATTCCTGGTTGGTTGTGTAATTTTTATTTTGTCATTAATTATGAAAGTGTATTGAATTTTGAAAAAAATTTTATTCATCTATTAAGATCTCTTGTACTTTATATATTATGGCTTTTGTACGTTATTATATTGATATATGCCTTATATTAATTGATTTTGGAATATTAAATTAACCTTGGATTCTTGCAATTGTTCCATTTGGTATAGTGTATAATCATATCTTTATGTGTTAGATTTGGCTTGATAGTAATATCTTGAGGATTTTTGCATTCATGTCCCTGATGGTCTGTAGTTTTATATTCTTTGGGTGATTATATTAGTCTGCTGGGTTATCATAACAAAATACCACAGACTATGTGGCTTAAATAGAAATTTATTTTTCAGAGTTCTATAGGTTGAGAAGTCCAAAATCAAGCTGACTGATTCAGTTACTGATGAGAGCTGTCTTCCTGGCTTGCAGATGACCACTTTGTCTTCACATAGCTTTTCCTCTGAGTGTTGTGGAGGGGAGAGAAAGGAGAATGGAGGGGGAGAGAGAGAGACTTCATTTAACCTTAATTATCTCATAAAGGTCCAGTTTCCAAAGTTTAGGGGTAGAGAATTTGGGGAGGACACAGTATGGTTTATAGCAGTGATATATTTGTCTGGCTTTGGTATCAGAGTAATAGTAGCCTCATATAATAAGTTGGGCAGTGTTCCTTGCTCTTCTGTTTTGGGGAAGATATTGTGAAGCTTACTATTAATTCTCCTTTAAATATTTGTACATGTTTTTCTTGCTGCTTTAAAGCTTTTTTCTTTGTTTTTTCAACATTTTTATTATGATATATTTGGATGGGGATTTCTTTGTGTTTACCTAACCTGGAGTTCATTGAGCTCTTGGATATGTTAATACTTTCCATTAAATTTAGAATGTTGCTACCATTATTAGTTGATAATTTTTCTCCTTTTTTTCTTTCCTCTCCCCTCCTCTTCTTTCTTCTCTTCCTGTTTTATCTCCTGTTATGCATATGTTGTTGCACTTAATGGTGTCCCACATTTCTCTGATGTTACTCATTTTTTAACCTCTCTATTCTTCAGATTGCATCATCTCTATTGATCTGTATTGAAGTTCACTGATGCTTTCTTCTGCTAGTTTAAATCTATTGTTGACCCCTTCAGTGAAATTTTTATCTCAGTTGTATTTTTCAGCTTCAAAATTTCCATTTTTAAATAATTTATTTCTGTATTGATATTTTCTATTTGATAAGACAGTCATCACATTTTCCTTTACTTCTTTAAGCAAGGATTCTCTTGGTTCTTTGAATATATTTATAATAGCTGCTTTGAAGTCTTTGTCTACTATGTCTAACATGTGGGATCTTTCAAAGGTAATTTCTATTCCTTGTTTTTGTTTCCTATATGTAAGTCACAGTTTCCTGTTTTTGCATACAGTCTATGTTTCTGTTGAATATTGGACATTTAAAATAATAAAGCAATTTTCTCTTACTCTCTCCCAAATAAAATTGTTTCTCCTGGAGAAATAACCAGATGTTCTGTTTTATGTCTGCCTCTTGCTCTGAAAAAAATCTCTGCACACTGTTTCAGAGCTGTGTGTGCATAGAGACAGTGACTCACTTTTCTTGGAATGACACCTTGACTTCACTGGGCTGGGGCAGCTGGTCTTAGCTTGTCTTTCCTGTCCCTTTACATTTAGTTTCTGAGCCTATTATCTCTGTTAAACCTTAGAACCACCTATGAGTAAGGTAGGAAATATCAGAGCCAGGCTTTAAATCCAGACATTTGACACCATTCCTTGCTTTGTGGAAAGTGCTTAATAATATTTGCTAACTAAATTAATGAAACCCTAAAATCAAGCAATACATATTTAGAAAAAAAGAACTTGTCAAGAAGGATGTTAAAATAAAGGCTATTATGGTTGGATTGAGAGATATCATGGAGGATTTTTTTTAAAATTTTGCTATTATAGAATAAAATGAATGTCTTAGAAATTGCAGAATTATCAAACTTTGCACTATTTGCCTTTATGACCAAGATATGCTGTAAAGTCAATTTTTCAGATCCTTGTATAGTACTTAGTATGTCTTAGTTTTATAGTATGTGAAGCAGTAGCTCAGAAAGGGATAATTTCTAAGGAAAGATAAAGCAGTGAAGAGGAGCTTCAAGAGTGTGTATGGAAAGGTAACCGCAGAAATGATAAAAGGAAACTTAAGTGGCTAAAAAAGAACTCAAGTGTCTGATCCCAGAACTACACCAAGAAGGATGGGACCTGCAGAACTGGCATTTTCATTATTTCTGGTAGATAATCCCAGCCTTGATGGTGTGTCAAGCACAGGACAAGTCAAGTATATTTCTCTGATTATATTCTCTTTTGAAAAAAATGGCTAAGATGGTGGAAAAAAAAGGAAACATTTTACACTCTGATGATTTCTATGCATCTCTGATGGTTTTTCTTTATGATTCCTTCTATTCATTCTTTTACAAGAACTCTGGTTATGCTTTCTAACACCTGAAGCCAGATCCCAGGATCTGTGATTATAAGTCTATCTTGTGTGGCTCCTCCAAAGCAGTTAATCTTTCTTTTTGGGCTAAAATAACAGAGGTGCTGTAATCTCAGAGCAATGAAACTGAGTTAGACCTGGGCATGAGAATGCTGCCTACATTGAATTAAAACCTTGAAAAGCAGCCATGGTTGTTTTAACTCAGTTCATCTCCAAAGACAAGTAGAATTGTCTGACGGATGGAAATAGTTTAATTTGGTAGGTGAAAACATTTCTAAGACTCATGGACTATACTACAAATGCTGTCAGTTGAAACTCTTATACGACGCAGAACTGTATTCTCCTATACGATATCATTTAGAAGGCCCAAAAGAGCATTTTAAAAAATGAAATGGAACAGAAAATCTGCCCCAGATAACTGTTGCTAAGTCTGCTGATGTCATTTAGAGATCACTTTGTTACTTACCTCTAGTGGGTTAAAAGCATTGCAAAGATTTTTTTTCCTGCCCTCAGCATATCTTTAAGTGACAGGCACAGATGTTTGCTTTCACTTCCTAGCATCCTCACCCTGGGCATTCATTGTCTAAGCACTGGAGTTTCAGTCGTCACATGAATGATTACAAAATCTACATCCACATCCACTGTCCTTTTGCCATCTCTAGTGCTTCTGTGGGTCATTGGATAATTAGATATTTGAAAAGCACCTTGACATAAGAGCTATAAATAATTCCTTTCTCCAATTTTAGAAAGTTCCATGGAAGGAAGGGTCATTGGAAAAATCCTTGTATCACCCTGCCTAAAATACTGGTATTTGTTTGTCTTAGAGTAATTCAAGGAGAGGGAAGATGATGTGATGGAAATAGATCCTGATAGTAGAATGGGTATATAGTCAAATCTAGTCACTAATTACCTGTTTAAGTTATGAGTAGTCCCTTCTCCTCATGAACACATATATGCAGAATGAATATTGAAGTTGATGATATTTAGGATGGTTTCTGAATATTCTGTGAACACTTGTTTTTACCTTTGTGTTCCTTTCTTTTAGTGTCTTAGGGCTATCCTGGTATTTCACTAGGTAAGTAGCTCCTCTGACTTTGTAGAGAATGCAGAAAGCCTGGTATGAATACTTAAACATCTGATAATTCAGGTTTTTCATTAAGGGAGAGAAGTTGATGTGGCATACCTAGGCAGAAAACAGATAAAAGAATTGGAGTCCCAGGAAGCACCTGGAATATACAATTTAAAACATTAGCTTATTGCCTAGAATTATTATTTTTTTATCGAAATGTTGATATACATACTATCCTAGTTTCAGGTATACTACATAGTGATTTGACCTTTGTGTATACACTATGAAATAAGTAATGTCTTACAGCCATCTATTTCCATACAGAGTTATTATATTACTTTTGACCATATTCCTTATGCTATGTATTGCATCCTCATACCTGATTTACTGTATAACTAGAGGCTCATAGCTCTTAATCTTTTTTACCTATCCCACACTCCCATGCATATTCCCTCTGGTAACCATCTTTGTTTTCTGTGTCTAAGAGTCTGTTTTCATTTGTTTTTTAGATTCCACCTGTGAGATCATATGATATTTGTCTTTCCCTCTCCAATGTTTTTCACTTAGCATAATATTCTCTGTATCCACTCATGTTTTCAAAAATGGCAAGACTTCCTCTTTATGGCTGGGTAATATTTCATTGTATGTATGTATACACACACATATGTACACATACTACACCTTCTCTATCCATTCATCAATCAGTGGACTCTGAGGTTGCTTCCATATTTTGGCTATCATAAATAATAAGGTGAATGTGGGAGTTCATATATGGTTTTGAATTAATACTTTTGTTTTCTTTGGATAAATACCCAGAAATGAAATTGATGGATCATGCAGCAGTCCATTTTTAATTTCTTGAGGAAATTCTGTACTGTGTTTTATAGTGGCTGAACCAATTTACAATCTCACCAACAGTGCACAAAGATTCCCTTTTCCCCATATCCTTGCTAAAAACTGTTATTTGTTGCCTTTTTGATGATAGCCATTCTGACAGATGTAAGGTAGTATCTCATTATGGTTTTAATTTGCATTTCCCTAATGATTAGTGATGTTGAGCATCTTTTGATGTGACTATGGGCCATCTGTAAGGCTTCCTTGGAAAAGTGTCTATTCAGGTCCTCTGCCCATTTTTTTACTTGTGTTATTTTTCTGATGTTGAGTTGTATGAATTGTTTGCATATTTTGAATATTAACCCTTTATCAGATATATCATTTGAAAATATCTTCTTGCATTGAGTAGATAGTCTTTTTGTTTTGATGTTTCCCTTGCTGTGCTAATATTTTTAGTTTGAAGTTGTCCTATTTGCATGTGTGTATGTGCACTAGACCATTCAGGTATGACCTAAATCAAATCCCTTATGATTATACAGTGGAAGTGAGAAATAGATTTAAAGGACCAAATCGGATAGAGTGCTTGATGAACTAGGGACTGAAGTTCATGACATTGTACAGGAGACAGGGATCAAGACCATCCCCATGGAAAAGAAATCCAAAAAAGCAAAATGGCTGTCTGGGGAGGCCTTACAAATAGCTGTGAAAAGAAGAGAAGTGAAAAGCAAAGGAGAAAAGGAAAGATATAAGCATCTGAATGCAGAGTTCCAAACAATAGCAAGAAGAGATAAGAAAGCCTTCCTCAGTGATCAATGCAAAGAAATAGAGGAAAAGAACAGAATGGGAAAGACTAGAGATCTCTTCAAGAAAATTAGAGATACCAAGGGAACATTTCATGCAAAGATGGGCACAATAAAGGACAGAAATGGTATGAACCTAACAGAAGCAGAAGATATTAAGAAGAGGTGGCAAGAA
>SJYV01007153.1:500207-523289 GCA_006410875.1 Neotragus pygmaeus
GCAGATGGTGACTGCAGCCATGAAATTAAAAGATGCTTACTCCTTGGAAGAAAAGTTATGACCAACCTAGATAGCATATTCAAAAGCAGAGACATTACCTTTGCCCACTAAGGTCTGTCTAGTCAAGGCTATGGTTTTTCCTGTGGTCATGTATGGATGTGAGAGTTGGACTGTGAAGAAGGCTGAGTGCCGAAGAATTGATGCTTTTGACCTGTGGTGTTGGAGAAGACTCTTGAGATTCCCTTGAACTGCAAGGAGATCCAACCAGTTCATTCTGAAGGAGATCAGCCCTGGGATTTCTTTGGAAGGAAAAGATGCTAAAGCTGAAACTCCAGTACTTTGGCTACCTCATGCGAAGAATTGACTCATTGGAAAAGACTCTGATGCTGGGAGGGATTGGGGGCAGGAGGAGAAGGGGACGACCGAGGATGAGATGGCTGGATGGCATCACGGACTTGATGGACGCGAGTCTGAGTGAACTCCGGGAGTTGGTGATGGACAGGGAGGCCTGGTGTGCTGCGATTCATGGGGTCGCAAAGAGTCGGACACGACTGAGAGACTGAACTGATGTGCATATGTGTTTGGTTTTTTGGCTCTTGCCAGAGGAGAAAGAGCTAAGAAATACTACTAAGAGCAGTGTCAAGAGCTTACTGTTTATATTATCTTCTACAAGGCATGGTTTCAAGTCTTACTAATTTTGAGTTTATTTTTCTGTATAATGTAAGAAAGTAGAATAGTCCAACTCTTTTCTAATAGCTATCCAGTTTTCCCAATACCATTTATTGAAGAGACTGTCTTTTCCCAATTGTATATTCATACTCCCCTTTGTCATAGATTAATTGCTCATATGAAGAGTGGGTTCATTTTTGGCTTTCTAGCCTTCCATTGAACAAAAATGTATCTATTTTTGTTTTGATTACTGTAGCTTTCTAATATAGTTTGAAATCAAGGAGCATAGTACCTTTAGCTCCTTTCGTTTTCAAAATTGTTTTGGCTATTCAGAGTTTTTTGTTTTCCTATGCATTTTAGATTTTTTTTTTCTAGTTCTGTGAAAAATTCCATCGTTATTTTGATAAAGATTGCTTTGAATCTGTAGGTGGCCTTGAATACTACGATCATTTTAACATTCTTCTAAACTGTGAGCACAGTATATCTTTCCATTTGTTTGCTGCTTTTAAGATTCTCTCATCTTTAATTTTTGCTATATTAATTACAATGTGTCTTGGTGTAGGCCTCTTTGGGTTAATTTGAGATTGCGCATGTCCTTCCTCAGGTTAAGGAAGTTTTCAGCTACTATTTTTTTAAGTAAATTTTCTGTCCTTTTCTTTCTCTTCTCCTTTGACCCCTATAATGAGAATACTAATGCAGTTGATGTTGTCCAAGAGGTGTGTTAAACTATACTCATTTTTTAAAATTCTTTTTTCCCCCTTTTTTCTGTTTAGCTTGGATTATTTCTGCTACACTGTCTTCCGGTTTGCTGATCATTTTCTCTGTCATCTAATCTACTTGTGTACTTATGTATTGTTTCTGGTGTACTTTTAATTCTAAGTATTGTAGTCTTTAGCTCATTTTGAGTCTTCTTTATATTTTCTAACTCTGTTGATATTCTCACCATGTTCAATCATTTTCTTCCAAATTTAGTGAACTTCTTTATGATCATTATCTTGAACTCTTTATTGAGTAGATTGCTTATCTCCACTTCATTTAGTTCTACTTTTGAGGTTCTGTCTTGTTCCTTTGTTTTCGATATATCCCTCTATCATCATTTTGCCTCAGTCTCTGATTCTTCCTATGTGTTAGGTAGATTAGTTGCATTTCCCATCTTGGAGATGTGGCCTCATGAAGGAGGTATCTTATGGGACCCAGCAGTATGTTCCCCTCTGGTCTTCAGAGCTGTATGCTGTGGTGGTGCCCCTTAAGTTGGCTATGTACCCACCCATCTGTTATGGCAAGGTCAGCTACTTTGGGTGCACTGGTAGGTTACGCTGGCCACCAGCTGTTTGGCTGTGAGACCATGCCATACAGGGTAGCTATGGACCTGCTGGAACACGGAGTGGGCTTGTTGTTGGTTGGCTGCATGGCCTCAAGTGGTGTAAAGCTGAGGTGATGACTTGCTGGTAGGCAGAGAAGGCCCAAATACAACTGTCTGTATCACTCAGTGTGGGGCTTGGAGCTGGTGCTGGTCTGCTTGCAGGCAGAATTAGGTTCCCAGTGCATTAGGCTTGAAGGAAGATTCTCAAATAGAACTTGCCAGTGTAGATGTCATCATAGTAGAACAAGCTCCCCAAAGTGGTTACCACCATTGTATCTGTCCCAAGGGAGTCCAAGTTGCCTCCTGCTTTTCTGGGAAGCTTGCCAGAATCAGCAAGAATCTTAACAGGATCTTTTCAAACCTTGGCTCTGGGCTCGGACTTGTAGCATGTGAAATTTTGTCTACCCCTTAACTGCAAAGTGTTTGTATCCTGCAGCCCTCTGGCTTTCCAGAACATAAGCTCCACTGGTTTTCAAAGTCTGATGTTCCAGGGTCTTGTCTTCCTTGTACAGATTTACCAAACTGAAGAGCCTGAGATAGGACTTGAACTCCTCTCTGCTTGGGAAAGACTTTGATAGTTGTGATATCCCTCACATTTAAGGGTTCCCAGCCCAGGACTGTGGATCTTGACCTACTCAATCACTGCCTCTTCTATCATTCTAGTTTTGGTTTCTTCTTTACATCTTTAGATGTAGAAACTATTTTCTGCAAGTCTTCAGGTCATGCTCATAGATTGTTGCTCTGTAAGTAGCTGTAATTTTAGTGTGTCCATGGGAGGAGGTGAGTTCAACATCTATCTACTCTGCCATTTTGGCCCCCTCCTGAAATTCTCGAATGTATAGCAATTCTCCACCACAAAGCCTATTGCTAATAAAAGACCAGCAGAAATATGCATTCACGAATGTGGAAAAACAATAATTAAGGTAATGAACCCTGAAGTCAGATATATCTAGGAGCTCTGGTAGCATAATTGGTTACCATGTGGTACTTATAAGAAGTCAGACAGATCTGAGTTTGTGACTCCAGTTTGCCATTTACTAACTTTGTGTCTTTAGGAAAATTTACTACCCTCTATAAGCCTCAGTTGCCTTATTTGTAAAATGAGGGTATGTCAAAATTAATCTCAGGTGATTAATATGAAAATTATGTATGCAAAATGTGCTTAATGCAAAGTCTGGCAAATGGAAAGTTCACAATGTGCATTAGCTATCATTCCCATTTGTATTAGTAAGGTCATAGGGTGATGAAATTTAGGTTTATTTTATGAATTATTTAATAAATATGTATTATAGCATAGTATACATACAAAGAAATGCAAGGAATTGTTTTATTCCTCAAAAAAGTTAAAACCCTATTTTTGAGACAAAATGGTCACCTCTTATGTTGCTGGGTGTAGGGTTTGCAGATTTTGTGTTATTGGATAGCAATTTAAAAAGACATCATATTCAAGGCTGTAGTTCTTGTATTTGATCATTGGAACAAAATACAACAAAGTAGTATTTCCCAGTTATCAACTAATTTTAGCCAAAGACTTATGAATACTGTTATGCTGAAAGATATGTTTAAAAATTATATTATAAAAAATGTATGGCTAACCATGGGCTTCCTGGGTAGCTCAGCTGGTAAAGAATCTACCTGCAATGCAGGAGACCCCAGTTTGATTGACAGTTGGGAAGTTCCCCAGGAGAAGGGATAGGTTACCCACTCCAGTATTCTTGGGCTTCCCTGATGGCTCAGCGGTAAAGAATCCACGTGCAATGTGGGAAACCTTGGTTCCATCCTGGGTTGGGAAGATCTTCTGGAGGAGGGCATGGCAATCTACTTCTTGCCTGGAGAATCCCCATGGACAGAGGAGCAGGAGCCCCACAGGCTACAGTCCATGGGGTTACAAAGAGTCGAATATAACTGAGCAACTAAACACATGGCTAGCTATATTTTAATTACATTAACAAAATTACTAAACCATGGTGAGAAGTGCTCTAGTTTAAAAAGTACATGCAATTGGATTTCATTTCAAAGATTGCTATTTATGTAATAATAATAACAATCCTTAAAGTTTAAGCCTTAGAAAAATTAAGCTCAGTTCTAAAAATATTTCTTAATTGGATCATTTGGGGACTTCAGGTCCTTGATTCACATATAGTGTTGGCATTGGGGTTCTCAGTGTGTGTGACCATCAGGCACCTGACAGAGATGGAGTAGGTCCAAATCCAACCAGACGCGTAGTGGCAGATGGCCCCAGTGCACTCACTCCAAACTTGGAATGTGTAAGAAGCTAAATGCTCAGAGGCTGAAACCTAATCCGTTATGAGCATATGTGTCCTGAGTTTGGGGGGATCTGGCTACCAAGAGCAGTGTTGTGTACCTAATCCTGAAGGAGGATATGTGGACTAGCATGACCTCAAAGTATCAAAATTTATCTTTCCTAGGCCTCTATTTGGTTTTCCAAGAGAATGGAACCTTATTCTTGGGGGCTCTGAGGACACATTCTGATTTATTTCCATTCAGTTTATTTATTTGCCAAATGTCTTAATAGCAGGTTTTAATATGTTTCTTCCAAACTCGGGGGCAGGGGGCAGGGGCAGATTCTCCTATTTATTCTGGTTGGAGAAACTCTCCCTAAGAACCTTAATGTCAGAGAGAAAAGCACTGTTTTCCAGAACAAAGAAATTCTAGTTGACCATTTTGACCAGCCCTTGCACTCAGTGGTATGTACAGGTTCTCAAACATTTCTCCTGACTGTGAGATGTATCTCAGAAATGTGCTCACTGACCTTGAATTTAACTAGCCTCTCCTCTAGTTGCCCTCCAAGATTCAATTCAACCAGTCTCCCTGATTCAGAGAGCCTTGTCTCAGGGGTTTCCTTTAGTGAGAAGTTCCCTGATCTCTGAGATTCTAGTAAAAAAGACCCTGAGAAGGCTAGAAAAGGATCTTTTAGCCAAGACAATCAACAAATATTCAGAGTGTTTATTATATGAAGGCAATAGTTCTATGTCTTAGAAATTTGACTATTTGCTCATAGGATTTATAGTCTAGTGGAGAAGGCTAGGTCCTTTCCTTAAGTATAGATTATGGATAGAAGAAGTTATTTCCTTCTGGCCTAGTTTCTCAATAGTGGCCTTATTGACATTTTGGACCCTGAAATTTTTGCTGGGTGGAGTTGTACTTTGCTTTATCTGATGTTTACCAGCATTTCTGGTCACTACTTTATTAGATGGAAGTACCAAAAAAGGGATTCCAGACATTACCAAATGTCTCTTGGGGTCCAAATCATCTCCAGGTGGGAATCACTTCTATAACTCCATGCATCCTACTCTTTGGGTACCTTTAAAGTCACCAGGGAAGGAGCAGTTTCTCAGTTTTAATTCAGGGATCAGGGTCCACATATCTGATAAGCCATGATTAGAATAGCTTGAATATGTCATCATGGCTCTAGAACAGCTTTCCCCAAGTGGATGTCCCCTGAACTTTCTCTAGAATGTTGACTGGGCATGGTTAACAATGAGTCCCAATGTCAAATATGCCTGACACGTGTGTGATCAGTCACTTCAGTCATGTCTGACTCTTTGCAACCCCATGGACTGTAGCCCACCACGTTCCTCTGTCCATAGGATTTTCCTGGCAAGAATACTGGAGTGGGTTGCCATGCCTTCCTCCAGGGGATCTTCCTGACACAGGAATCGAACTCACGTCTCCTGCATCTCCTGCAGTACAGGCAGATTCTTTACCACTGAGCCACTGGGGAAACCCCATGCCTGACACATGTTGGGTTAAACAAAGTTAATCAGATTTGTTTACTGAAGGGTTTTTCATCACCTTTTAAATGCTCATGTCAATTAGAACTCTCTGCAAGAGGATATAGTACTTAGCCTTTCCAAACTTATTTCAACAAGCATTCATTTTTCATAACATGTTAATTGATGGCCTTGAGAATACAGTTCTGAAGGATACTTTTTGGAAAATGCTACCCAAGGATATTCAACATTAGCTCCAGCTTTCGCTGGAGCTTTTTTGGCCAAAGAAGAAGTCCCTTCTAAGTCATTTAAAGGCAGGTGGAAGCCATGGGAGGTAGAGCAGCAAGGGGGAATCGCTTTGGGGTCAGGCTGTCTCTTTTCAGATCACAGTTTTACCACATACTAGTTCTATGTTCTTGGGCAGGTTTGAAGTGTCCGTGTCTCAGTTTTTATCTGAAATTATGAATAGTGCTACTCCGCCAGTCTTCAGTTAGGCCTTAAATGAGGATTAAATCAGTAAATATAAAGCATTTAGAAGATCTCTTAGCATATAATAAGTGCCCCAATAAGGGGCTTCCCAGCTAACTCAAATGGTAAAGAATCTGCCTACAATGCAGGAGATCTGTGTTTGATTCCTGGTCCAGGAAGATCCTCTGTAGAAGGAAACGGCAACCCACTCCAATATTCTTGCCTGGAGAAACCCACAGACAGAGGAACCTGGTGAGTTACAGTCCATGAGGTTGCAAAGAGTCAGACACAACTGAGCAACTAACACACATCACAAAAGCTAGTTACTGTCAGTATTTATTATTAGACCTATAGTGAGTCCAGAACTCAGATGAGTTCTGTGAGGCTGTCTTGATTATGGACAGAACTGCTCTAACCCACTGAAAGTCCATTTACCTGAGGCTTTGCAACATGGGGCAATTTCCCATGTGCATGAAAGAACTAAAAAACAATCTTGGCTGAAAGCACTTAACTACTATTTCAGGTATAGAAAGATCCAAAACAGCCTGGCTGAGGAATGATTTTCCTTTTGTTCCTCATTCTGGTATGTTCAGAGCATTGGTTTTAAACATTAACTTTAATTCTCTGCAATTGGCCTTTTGCTATGAAAGGATAAGGCTACAACTGAGATGGGATTTGATTTTCAGAAATCTAGCCCCCAAATCCTTATAGAATCCCAGAAGGTGATGAGGTGTTGAATGAAAAAAGAGGGTGAAAATAACTGATGACATAGGGAGCTACTTTCAAGCTCTAGTTTTCTCTAGTAGAGGAAGCCTTAGGTGAAGAGGTGGCAATTACCTATTTAACTCCCTGAGTTTGAAGTACTCTGTTATAACTAGGGCCATTGAACCACCAACTGTACATTTAAGCCTCATGCAGATTTTAGGGGGCCTCTCTACTGGCTTAGATGGTAAAGAATCTGTCTGAAATCAGATCTGGGTTCGATCCCTGGGTCAGGAAGATCCCCTGAAGAAGGGAATGGCTACCCACTCCAGTATTCATGCTTGGATAATTCCATGGACAGAAGAGCCTGTCAGAACCTAGACAGTGTATTAAAAAAGTAGAGACATCACTTTGCCAACAAAGCCTCGTACAGTCAAAGTTATAGTTTTTCCAGTAGCCATGATTGGATATGAGAGTTAGATCATAAAGACTGAGTGCCAAAGAATTGATGCTTTTGAACTATGATGTTGGAGAAGACTCTTGAGAGTCGTTTGGACTGCAAGGAGATCAAGCCAGTCAATCCTAAAGAAAATCAACCCTAAATATTCATTGGAAGGACTGATGCTGATGCTAAAGCTCCAATACTTTGGCGACCTGATGTGAAGAACCAATTCATTGTAAAAGATCCTGATGCTGGGAAAGATTGAAGGCAAAAGAAGAGAGAGGCAGAGGATGAGATGGTTGGATAGCATCAGCATCACTGACTCAATGGACATGAATCTGAGCAAACTGCAGGAAATAGTGAAGGTGTGCTGTAGTCCATGGGGTCACAAAGAGATGAACACGACTGAGTGAATGAACAACAGATTTTAGGATCACTGGTGTCCTTAGAAGTTCTTGCATTTAGGAATCTCAGACCAGTAGATTGATGGCTCTGTATCTCTCTGGAGGTCCTGTCCTTCTCCTCTGTTAGCAGTATCTGAATTTTGTTGTGTATCTTTGTGATCTGGTCCCTCCTTTACACTGAGTTTTCCAGTAACTTATCCTATTTCTCCTTCCCACCAAAACCACATCCCTGTCATTAGTTCCTTTAGGAGCTATACATTTCCTCTAGGGCAGGGGTCCTGCTTTCTCTACTGTAAAGTCTACTTGAACCAGTTCATGAGTTCTGAAAGGGTCTGATAT
Source organism: Neotragus pygmaeus (assembly GCA_006410875.1). Classification (NCBI taxonomy): domain Eukaryota; kingdom Metazoa; phylum Chordata; class Mammalia; order Artiodactyla; family Bovidae; genus Neotragus; species Neotragus pygmaeus. The sequence goes on from SJYV01007153.1 coordinate 508,329, forward strand.
TCTGATAAGCTTACTAAAGCCAAGGCATTTCTATTTAACTTATCTTGCTCAGGATTGCTTGGATATTTAAAATACCCCAGATCTCAGTTGAGGTACCAGGGACAGCTTGATGCAAGAGGCGCATTTGGGCATTTTGGTTCCGTGGTTTTTCTTTATGTTCCATGTGTTGGGTCATCCCTGGNAGTATGGAGGTTCCTCAAAAAACTTAAAATAAAGTTGCCATATGATCCAGCAATCCCATTCCTGGGTACATACCCAGAAGAAACTCTAAATTGCAAAGATACATGCACTGCTATATTCACAATAGTACTACTTACAACAGCCAAGACATGGAAACAACCTAAATGTCCATTGACAGATGAATGAACAGGATGTAGTGTATGTATACAATGGAATGTTACTCAACCCTAGAAAAGAATGAAATAATACCATTTACAGCAACATAGGCGGACCTAGAGATTGCCATACTGAGTGAAGTTAAGTCAGAATGAGAAAGACAAATACTGTATGGTATCACTTACATGTGGAATCTAAAATGTGATGCAAATATGAAACAGAGACAGATTCGTAGACACAGAGAACAGACTTATGGTTGCCAAGGGAGAAGGGTGTGGGGGAGGGAAGGATTGGGACTTTGGGATTAGCAGATGCAAACTAGAATGTACAAGATGGATAAGCAACAAGGTACATCACAGGGAACTATATTTAATATCCTATGATAAACCATAATGGGAAAGAATATGAAAAGAATATGTATATATGTATTACTGAATCACTTTGCTGTGCAGAGGAAATTAGCACAACTTTGTAAATCAACTATGCTTCAATAAAACTTTTTTTAAAAAGATAATCTTTGTTCCTCATCCTGTTTCTTTCTTCTGCTTCCATTGTGAGTGAAAAGTTTGTGTGTTTTGAAAATAACAGCGTCTCAAGAATTCTGAGTTACAATTTAGAGGAGAGCCTTTCAACACACATATGTGTGATGTAGACAACAAATAAATCTCTGCTATGTTAAGCTACCCATGTTTTAGGGGTATTGTTATCACAGCATAGGCTATCCTGACTAATATATTTCACCGTCTGTGTGATATCTGACCTTTAAATTTTAGCTGTTAGCACAGTATACTCCATGTCTTATACCTACACATGAAGAGTTAATAGATGACAAAAGAAATCAAATTTTACAAAATGTTATTTCTAAAACCCATCACCTAGAATAAAAATAACATCAAGAACGGCAGTTTTGCCTGAAGATAATGCCTTTGGGATTATAATTGAATTTGGTGGTACAGGGGCTTCCTCATTTAATTTACAAAGGATTCATGATTTAAGATGTCTTTTGTCTCCATATGGTCCATAATCTCTTGTCAATTTCATTCTAATCAGCATATCTATGAAGAAGAACCAAACTGTGAATTAAACTAGTCTCTTCCACTTCAAATAACTTCAAAGGGAAGTCTGAAATATTATATTCCTTTACTCATTTGATTCCTCAACACCTTTGATTTCAGAAGATGGCCTTAGTAGAAGAAATCTGTGGTACATTTGTTCCATTAATAAGCACATTTAAGAGGTTGGCCAACTGCTGTATTCTGAGTGGAGTAGGTCTAATTTATTTTCATTTTACAGGTGGACCATATGAAATCAACTCTGGTTTCTGGAGGAGAGCTTTACTAAATCTTGGTAACTGATACCTTCCCCTTGTTAGGTATACAGAAGACTGTAATAGGGAACTCTTCAAAATTTTCCTGGTAAAGAATAACATTTGATTTCTTTGTAATTTGATGACTATCCTCTTGATTATAAAATGCTGGTTGTGCAAATGACTGATGCAGGGGAATAATGTCTCCCCAGGGAAACATCATAAACAGTATACGTGACAGTGGTAGCTGACTTGGAGATGGCCAGATAAAACATTAAGTTCAACTGGAAATATCAGGATTTCTTAGGGAAAATCTAAATTAAAGGCCTTTATTCCTCAGCACTTTCTTTTATTAATTCCATCTGTCTTTTAATCAACTCTGGAGCAGAAACACATAGAACTGGACTTCTGGTTTAACACACTCTCTAGTCAAGGTTTCTCTCTAACATAGTCATTTATATATTTTCAATACATCCTCCCTCAGCACATGTGATTTCAGTGAAAGTAAACTTTGATCGTGTCTTCCTCAAACACTGGTAGAAGTTGAACAAAAATATATGATTAATGCATTCAGAAAAAGGGGAAACTAGTACTTTGAGAGTAATCCAACAATTATTGATTAGATTTTTCATTTTTCCTTCTAAAGGGTAGCTGCCATCAGAAAACTAAGCATTTCTGATTCTGTTAATAGATTAATTTTATGTCACTTTCCTCTTCTTTTGGGGCTTCCCAGGTGGTGCTCGTGGTAAAAAACCTGACTGCCAACGTAGCAGACTCGAGAGATGTGGGTTCCATCCCTAGGTCGGGAAGATCCCCTGGAGAAGGAAATGGTAACCTGCTCCAGTATTCTTGCCTGGGAAATCCCATGGACAGAGGAGCCTGGTGGGCTACAGTCCNTGACTGCCAACGTAGCAGACTCGAGAGATGTGGGTTCCATCCCTAGGTCGGGAAGATCCCCTGGAGAAGGAAATGGTAACCTGCTCCAGTATTCTTGCCTGGGAAATCCCATGGACAGAGGAGCCTGGTGGGCTACAGTCCTTGGGGTTGCAAAGAGGAGGACACAACTGAGCACACACACAAATTCCCCTTCTTTTAGAGTTGATAGATAACTAAGCACTGAAATGTTGATACCAGCCCAACACCATTATCCAAACCCCTGCTTAAAATTTTTCACGTTTAATAATTACCAATCCTGATGATATTGTTTTAGAAACTGATCCTGGGTAAGGACTCAGGGCATGATGCAACTGTTAAAATGAAAATCTAAAGATGCTTCTCACTTTTTGTGTAACAGAAAGACTTTTCTGGTTTCAACAGAAAGTAAAAGTTGTGCCACATTAACAGTACAGACGAGGCAAGGCATGGCATTAACTGTCCCATCTGGCGTTTCTTAAATAGGACAAACTATTCTTAGAGCTCTATGAAGTGCTTGCTTCATCTCACAAGAGTTGGAGAAGACTGGGCTGCTCAGTGAGCTCAATAGGTGGAAGATGTGACTTGTAAATCTAAACGAGAAAGAAATAGAAACATACAGCATATGGAGAAAAAATGTCTAGCAAATGATTCTGTGTCTATGAAACCTCAGCAAATAGGTTTTTTTTAATAAACACAATTGTGTTCCCAATCCATAAACCTTATTTTTAATAAAAGTCATCTATTTATTTCTTTAGTAATCCTCTTGAGATTACAATTGCAGTTTATCATTTGCAATTATGAAACTCCCCAGTCCACAGGTATTTAGCACAGGATTTGGAGAGGTGAATAAAACTGTAATTTCAAAGCTGCTATCTCTGCATGTGCCGCATAAAATTTTTGGCAGCTATTGCTGGAGTAAAGCTGTCCTTCCATCCTTTGCCTTGGCTCTGAAAACTAGTGCCTTACAATGGACTCTGTGTAATTGGATATTCTATGAAGTTATCTCAGGTTATTTCTCATTTTTCTGTCTTACAACTGCTTGTTTCAAGATAAATATAAACATTATTAGATTGCACATATGTTTCTGATCAGGAAGTCCTTGACTATTTTCTTGGGATCATCATGTTCTAATGCAGTTAAAATGATGAGCTTGAGAAACTACTCCTGGATTGTGACTTGACCTGATGAGTCACATTGATAATCAGGTCTAAGAACATTAGCGTTCAAATGTAATTTGCTCAGTGTCTTATATCTCTATGTATTTGCAGGAAGAGCCCTTTCACTAAAACACCAAACCTTTTACATACCTACAAATATATTCAGCAAAAAATGTTCAAGATACCTACTTTCCGAAGAATATAAACTTGTACTGAAAGATACAGAAGATACTGAAAACAGAGAAGTATAACATGGACCTGATATAGATGGGCTTCCCCGGTGACTCAGACAGTAAGGAATCTGCCTACAGTGCAGGAGACGTGGGTTCAATCCCTGGATTGGGAAGATACCCTGGAGAAGGATAGGGCAACCTACTCCAGTAGTTTTGCCTGGAGAATTCCATAGATAGAGTAGAGTACCCTGGTGAACTACGGTCCATGGGGTTGCAAAGAGTCAGACATTTCACTCACTTCACTGATATAGATCATTCAATATTGTAAAAGCATCAAATACTTTGATGTTTACAACTCTTGCAACCCTATGAACTATAGCCTGTCAGGCTCCTCTGTCCATGGGATTTCCCAGGCAGGAATACAGGAGTGGGTTGCCCTTTCCTTCTCCAGGGGATCTTCTTGACCCAGAGACTGAACCCATGTCTCCTGCATTGCAGGCAGATTCTTTACTGACTGAGCCACCAGGGAAGCCATATTCAATATTGTAAAAACATCAAATAGTTTTTGAGTGAATTTACAAATTCAATGTAATAATTATAATAAACATCCCAATGGGACTCCCCATGTACCCTGGTTCTAAAATTTATCTGGAAAAGAAAGTTCATAAAATGGAAAATGTCAGAAAAGAAAAATCAAAGAGAAAAATGCTCATTAATCATCTATTTATGTGATTGTTGATACTAGCAATAATTTTCTGAATAGTTCAGCTTTATTTTAAAGGCAATTCACAACTCTTTTTAAAAGTTAGTTGACACAGTACTTTTTCCTAGCTCAGTGTATTAATGTCATCTTTCATGGTTTTTTTTTTTTCTGGTTGAATTAATTCTATGTAAGCAAAGTACCCTTAAAGTTTTATTCATAGGATTTTATGAGAACAGGGGTCTGATATGTTTGCTACAAAACAATGTTTTTGGATTTTATTATTTTTTAAATTATTTTACTATAAAACTTTTAAAATTATGAAGTGGCATCAGTTAATTTCAGTAATTAAATAATGAAATTGGAGTTAAAATTATTTTTCTGGTTTTAAGTCATCTCTGAGTGAGTCTATGACCAGTCTATTGACCATAAAAAATATGACCAATAAAATATTTATTATAGCTAAAAATAGTGAAGCAGTGGAAAAATGATCATCCATAAATAGTCAAGCAAACTATAAAAAAGTAGTCTACTCCTAGCTTCTTAACTCTGTGTCAATAACATCTTACAAAAAGATTCAAGCTGAGAAACAGATTTGAATTTGTTGTCTAATTCATACCTAATGGAGTGCTGGGGAATAAAAATGAATCCATAAAATTCTTTGCTGTTTCCAGGACTTATAACTTGACAGAAGGTGTCTTGAAGAAAGCTCATGGTTTAAGAACATGGTATATTTATGAAAATACTTTGTTGTATGAAATTTTATTTCCTCCTATGCCACTTCAATGAGGCGTCCCCAAACAGGCCAATATGGTATTTGAAATAATGGATGTTTACTAAAGATTCTATGTCAGAATCAAATTAAATCCCATGGAGACAGACTGATATTCCTCTATATTAACTGAGTTTCTTGTGATCACTGTGTTTATTTTAAGAAATGGTCTTGGGTTGTGAAAAGAACATACTCACGGTCTTGTGAAGCTCAGCTTTATAAGTAAAACACAGCTACTGAAGTAGTATATATAACTGGGGTTTGGGCCAGATTTATAGGTTACAGAAACTGCCATGATATAATTTTATTCATTCATTTATTCAAAACTATTTACTGAGCACCTGTTAAGAGACAGACATCTTCAATGTATGGATACAGTGATGAGTGATGAGCAAGATCAGCATGGTCACTGACTCAAAGGAGCTTATAATCTCATTAACTGGTCAGGTAAAACATGCTTCATTTACTGTGAAAATTCCTTGTAAAGTTGAAATAAAGTAACAGCTATAAAGTATGTAACACACTGTATTTGCTCAGAAAACATTAGTCTTCCCTTTTGTTTTATATCTTCATGTACAGAATACTTCATTATGCTCAGTTGCCAAGAAAATTTAGCATTCAAGCAAATTGTTTTTGATTACCAGTTGAATCCAAGTCATGAACCTATGAGTGATGCAAGGAAAAGGTGACAACACAGATTTATTCTTTTACTTTGTGTGTAGACAAGAGAGGGAGGCAGATATCCATAGCAGAAAAGTCACTACAAAGGTAGACATTCTAGATATGTCCCAGAATAATCCTGAGAGAATGGAAAAGAGCAGTTAAGACTGTTTCCCGACCTCATCAACTGAATATAAATGACGCAGGTCCTCTGGCTAATATCAGAGTGGTGTCCTCTGAGGTCGGAAGTGCTGATGAGAATGAATGGAACCAACTATCAAGTTAGCGGGTTGTTTAGATTTACCCTCAGGGTCCTCTATTCTTTCAGAGAAGGCATTATTACTTCCTGGAGAAATGGAAAATGAGGGATTATACTCAGAGAATGACCGAAAACTCTTTAAGCCAGAGGCAGTGTTTGTATAGGATGGGGTGACTAGACTAGAAGGTAGACTAGTGATATACTGGATTTAAAAACTGTAAAATCCTTCAGACAACAGTAGACAAACACCACCTATCTTAGACTTATTCTAAAAAATATTACACAAAACTCCAGAAAGCTCTCCACACCAGCGCTTTGACCCGGTTCACTTCCGCCACTCTGTATGTCATCTCTGCAGGGCTTGGCAGCTCTGGACGCGGGGCTGGGTCACTTTGGCCTTGACTTGCTCTTGCACTGCATAGTAAAGGAACCTATCTGCTGAATGATGTTACTGTCTTCATTCATTCTTTCAACAACATTGAATTAACTGAGTATGTATCATGTCAGACACTCTTTACTAAGTATTTATTGTGTGTCACTCTTCTAGACACTTAGAATACATCAGTGAAAAAAACAGATGAAACTCTTGCCCTTGTGAAAATTACATTATAAAATATGTGAGAGGGGATGGGAGAATTGGGGTATACTGGGGCTATATAAACGTAACAGCCAAACTATATAGTATTGGAGAAGCTGGTAAGTATTAAGTAGAAACAGATTAAGGTAAGGGCTCAGGAGTGCTAGTGGAGGGGATGGTGATGCTAAGGTGGCATTTGAGCCAGATTTAAAGGAGAAAGCCTAGCCAAGAGAATATCTCAAAAGGGAATTCCAAGCAGAGAAAACACGTGGAGATGTCGAGACAAGAGTGTGTCTGATGTGTGAGAAGATAAGCAAGAAGGGAAGTTTAATGAGAACAGAGCAAGAGGGAAGGATTAACAAGAAATGAGGGGAGAGATGGACTTTGTTCAGTTCAGATTTTGTAGAGTTTTGTAGGTCTTAGTAAGACTTTTCAGTTCCAGTGCTTGCCTTGGCTATGGATGGTGACAGTATGCAACAGTGATCAGTTGAACTTGTTTCAATGCTTAATAAGGGTCAGTTAACAGTTTTTGACTTTCTAAGAAGNTAGAGTTTTGTAGGTCTTAGTAAGACTTTTCAGTTCCAGTGCTTGCCTTGGCTATGGATGGTGACAGTATGCAACCAGTGATCAGTTGAACTTGTTTCAATGCTTAATAAGGGTCAGTTAACAGTTTTTGACTTTCTAAGAAGATGGAAAGAGTTGTAGTAGGAAAGAGGATTTGTGTTATCCATAAGTTGATGACTGGCCTGAAGAATGCTGAGGTTGATTATTGGTGTTTGATTATTGGTTTGTGGTTGGTTGTGCCATCTGAATGTATGAATGTACCCTTTTTCTGTAGGCATGAACCTTTTGCATGAGGTGAAGGGAGATGATGCAGGAGCTCTGCAAGAGATTCTCTCAATCAGAATATTCTACATTCACAGTGCAGACAAATGCAAATCACCTTTTAGCTATATAAATACATCAAAAAGTCATTTCTTAGTTAAGAGTTATTCTTTAAATTATTTGACTATGAATAGTTTTAATTTTAGCTGTTGGTTTTAAATTTTTTCATCCATTTTTACAATATCATATCTATTTTTTAATTAATTTATTTTTTATTGAAGGATAATTGCTTTACAGAATTTTGCTGTTTTTTTGTCAAGCCTTTTTATAATGTTATATTTTAATCTATTTTATTATTAAAAAATCACAACTACCCAGGAAGATAGATCCAAGAAAATATTGCCAAGACCATTGTCAAAGAGCTTACTGCCTAGGTTTTTTTCTAGGATTATTATTGTTATATAAGTCTTTAATCCATTTGACTTTATTTTAATAAGTGATATAAGAAAGTAGACTAGCTTGATTCTTTATCATATAGCTTCAGTTTTCCCAGCACCATTTATTAAAAAGGCTGTCTTTTTCCTATTGTATATTCTTGTCTCCTTTGTCATAGATTAGTTGACTGTAAGCATAGGTTTGTTTCTCAGCTCTGTATTCTATTTCATTGATGAAGCACAAGCTAGAATCAAGATTGATGGGAGAAACATCAATAACCTCAGATATGCAGATGACATCATCCTTATGTCAGAAAGTAAAGAGAAACCAAAGAGCCTCTTGATGAAGATGAAAAAAGAGAGTGAAAAAGCTGACTTAAAACATTCAAAAAACTAAGATCAAGTCATCAGGCCCGATCGCTTCATGGAAAATAGATGGGGAAACAATGGAAACAGACAATTTATTTCTTGGGCTCCAATATCACCGCTGATGGTGACTATAACCACAAACTTAAAAGAAGACACTTGCTCCTTGGAAGAAAAGTTATGACCAACCAAGACAGCATATTTAAAAGCAGAGATATTACTTTACCGACAAAGGTCTNTGCTGCGATTCATGGGGTCGCAAAGAGTCGGACACGACTGAGCGACTGAACTGAACTGAAGTATAAAAAATGCTTACCTCCAATGATTGTGAGAATTACATTATGAGAATTAGCTAGTACATATGAAGTGCCTACTTAATAAACCTGACCTAACTCATTATTATCACTGGTGCTCCACAGTGAAAAACTTCAGACCATATTATTGTAGTGGAGACCTCAGTACCCCCTAAGTATAGCATTTCATTCACTCTCAGTTCTTTTCCTGTGCTTCCAGATTGGCTATATCACACATTTATTAGAAGCTGTAAAAATCACAGCTTTCTTTAAGCCTCCTTTCTTATTATAGTTCCCTTACAAGCTGTTTGCTCTCTAGCAACAAAGTTAGAACTGTAATTAAAAAAAAAATCCAGTTATGTTAATGAAGGAAGATATAGTTATTAGCTTTCCTTGCACCAGCTATTTACCTAAATGCAAGTGTTCTGATATGCACTCTCCCCATTTGTGATTAGCCCAGCCATGCCTACCTGCATGTATAATACAATTTCCTTCTAGGGAACAAACTTGAGCTGAGGACAGGACAGAATTAGTAATTAATTGGTGGAGGCTGAGGAAAATAAACAGTCTAAAATATAGTCTAAGGTAGAGTGTCAAAATCAGGTTATGTCTAAGTGAGATTACAGTTTGAGAGGTTTCTGCTCATGTGGTCAATGGGAGGCTTTAGGATGGCCATGATTCTTGTGGGTGTTGTATCTAGAGTGTGAGGGTGGAAGGAATGCCTGACTAAAATGAGGTGAAGGATCTGAAAGCATGGTCTAGCCCTGGAGAAAAGGTATCTACCCGGGAAAAAGGTATCTATAGGAGGAAGGGGTCGGGACCATAATTGTCCAGGCTAGAAAGTTAAGCCAAAACAGGCTCTGGGATCCTCTATGTGTGACAGGGGGTTGATTAGGGAGGATGTAGCTCACTGGTCATTTGGGGACCCAGGACACTGTTCATGGAGGTGTGCTTCCATGTGGCAAAGCAAGACACAGAAAGGAGCACCAACCTAACTGCGTTGGCCAGGACTTGGCTGGGACTGAATTCCCAGGAGGAGGAGACTATTACCAACTGCTTGGGAGGGACCTGAAACAGAGATAGTGTTTAAATCTTAATGCATTACTTTCTTTCCCTTCTCAAAGTATAACCTTTTTTTTTTTTTTAATTTTTAAAGGGGTCAAAATCGCAACCTCTACCGTTGTTAGCATCCAGCTGTTTGCTGACACGTGTGGAAAGAGAAATTTGGAAAGATCTGGTCCTTGACCCCATCAGCATGCATAGTTCTACTTTTTAACATCTAGAAATAAATTGTGTGAATGCCCTTATCCAAAATGAGATTTGAATAGCACGTTTGTTTCCAACTAATTTTAATGTTTATTTAAGTAAAACCAATTTAATTAGCTAGTAAGGGTAATTACAGTTGTTATCTAATTTGTAAAATCCTATCAAATTTACTTTGAAGATTTAAGGAAATGGTGGTTAAATTCTTAGAAGACTACATCATTATAACAAGGCTAAATTAGGATCTTTTTCATAAAAAACAGAAATGATAGAATAAAACAAATGTGTTCTTTAAAGTTCGAATCTAATCTCTTTAAATCTTGAAGGTATTACTTTAATAAATAATATAACAAAAAAGATTTTTGAGGTAGTTATTTTTTTAAAGGGAAAAATATTTTCAGAAGAAAATTATATCTTATTGGGATTCTAAAGACTTTATTATTTATTGGGGAATGAAGATTCAATCTCTGACTTGAGGGATTTTGTAATTCTTTGAACTTCTGGTAGTCGTAAAAAGAAAAATACATAGTTGTATAAACATATGTGTCACAGTCAAAATCTGGAACTGGTGATTTTTGATGCTCAATAGAAAAATTACACAGCTATTTAACTTACACAGCTGGCTAAGAATCAAAATGTCATACAGGAAAAAAAAAAGAAAAAAACCATCTCATTGTAAGTTGAATAACACTGCTACCAGCCAAATGTTGCATTAGATAGCTAAATACAGACATTCTGACTTCCAAATATATGTTGGTCATTAGCCAACTGCAACGAGGACTGAAGTCAACATTATCTAACAAATGTTACCTCATTTGAAATTCAGACTATAGCTGATAACATTTTGGTGACAGACTGATTTTCAGTCAGTGGGGAACTGTGCTTGAAATATATTAATATTCTTTTTCTCTCTTGCATTTTCATGTACACGATCTTCTGACTAGTTAGTCTGATTCATCCATTTGTCTAATATAGCAGTCATTTAGCTTTAGTGTAACAAAATAAGGTTTTAAGTAGAGAAAATAATTATGAAACCTAGAATTTATCAAGAGATAAAATGGTTATAATGATTCCTTTAGCATTTTAGTATACACTTTTGTTTGCCTAGTCAATCACCAGTACCTTTTCCTTTTCTGCTCTGACAGAAACTGATTTGATTCAGTTACTGCACTGGGTCACGAGTCTTAGGGAAGGCTGCAGCACCAGCCCAGGGCTGAGTCGTTACTGGCCTGAGCCAATAGTGCTGTTCTCCCTTCCTTTGCCAAAGAGTAGCTTTAGGTCTAGGCACATGATGCACTTCTGAGAAGTGAGATGTTGAGGATATTTCCAATCAAGATTTTCCTTGTTATAAAAAGCCCTACTAATGTTGTTTTGGCAGGTAATTGAATGCTTGAATTGGCTTAATGGTTATATCATGTGGTTGTTAGTGAGAGTAAGTTTAAATAGGCATGTAGTATATGAAATAATTCTAGAGGAAGCACTGTGCATTAATTTAATTAACAATAAAGAACTGATTATTATTCAGTATGCCAAGAATAAAACCCAGCCCACAGTAAGTGACTCTCTAGAATGGGTAATTAAAAATAAATGACAATACAATTGTTGACAAGAATGTTTGGCAAACAGCAACTCTTATGTGCTGCTGATGTATTTTATATTTAAATTAAAAAAATTTACAAACAATAAATGAAAGAATCTGACAGAAGAAAAAGCAGTTACCTTCAGCTGCTAGATGGTTTTGTACTTTCCAGTGACACTTAAATACTGTTGGCTGTCAACTGGCTCAAGATGGCAGAGCAAAAAATGCAGGGAACCTGTCTTTGATTACATGGTCATGGACCAAATTGACCAACCTGGAACAGACCTACCTTGGGTACAATTACATTAGATAATGCTACTCCATTACTGTGTATGTCAAATTTAGTTGACGTTGTCTGTTAACTGCAGCTGAAGGCCCTCTGGCTGATAATTGGCCATCAAAAGCCAGTCCTGACCATCTAGGTAACGGTTCTGTAGAGCAGCTCTTCTATCATTAAGGAGATATATAAAAAGTTTGTACAGGAATAAGGAGGGTATAACATGAGGGGAATTTATTTGAAAAAGGAGGGGAAAACATATGACTCTAGTGCAAGGAATTATGGGAATAGAGGGGCAAAGATGAAGCCTGAACCACTGTTGATTAACTGAAGCCCTGGACATATAGAAACTGCAAAGCAGAGCATTTTTTTTCCCACCAATTGATATCAGAAACTCTAGCCTAAACTGTTTTGTAAGGAGCCTGAACTCAACAGGTGGGTGATTGTGTCTGTATTAGAGGAGCGGTACTGTCAGAGGGAGAGCCTTAGTGTAGCTCCTCTGAACCACCTTTGTTTTTCATGTAGTTGAAATAGGGATAAATCCCAGGATTCCTCTAAGGTAAAAAGACAGAAAATTAGCCAAGAATTTGGGTGAGGAGCTTGCCAGTAAAAGTTGTGGCTATAAGTACAAAAGGGTAGTGAATACAGTATATAAGGACTTTTTGGCAAACTACCTAGGATTCACAGCCAGCCCAAAGTGTGTTTGCAACACCACTGAGAGCTGAATTCAAGCCAGCAGAGAGAACCATTGAGCCCTAAAAGGAGAACAGGTTTTGGGTTTATTTTCTAGTCTAGTTACCAGTAATGGGTGCCCATGGGGTCACTAGTGACCAGGCAGCCAAGGAAACACTAGTTGATTAAGAGCAAAGAGAGCCACACAGGGCATGAGTATTGCACAAATAAGATACTCTCTTCCTGCGCCAACAAAGGATGCAGTGAGCCATTGCCAGATGACACCTTGGGAAGACGAGGGAGAAGGTGAGGAGATCTGAAAGACTAAGCATNTAGTTGATTAAGAGCAAAGAGAGCCACACAGGGCATGAGTATTGCACAAATAAGATACTCTCTTCCTGCGCCAACAAAGGATGCAGTGAGCCATTGCCAGATGACACCTTGGGAAGACGAGGGAGAAGGTGAGGAGATCTGAAAGACTAAGCATCCCAAACAGGCTATTGAAACCAAGGATTACATATTTTCTTTATGCTTCTCCGAACCTTAGAGACAGTCCTTGCATGACTAAGATAATTTAAGCCTTGTGAGCTTTAGTTGACTCCTGTAAAGAACAGGGATAATAAATTGTACACGAGGGCTCTTGTGAGCATTTCAAGTTACATCTACGAAGTACCAAACACAGACCAGACTAGTAGATGGCTTTGGCATGAGTCATAAGACCATGCTTTTGTCTTCTGAAGGCCAGAGTAGAAGTGTAGATGGGCACACTGCCTGCGTAGCTGCGTTAGCCCAGGCAGAAGACTGGTTACTTTGGGGGTGAACTGAGAGTTAGCAGTCAGAGCGATGGTTGCCCCTTGGAATGCTCTATCCTGGTTGAGCCCAGGAATGAGAGTGACTTGACATCACAATGCGTTTGTCTGAGTCTGGTGAAATCAAGTTATAGTTTGTACAGGATCTGGGAGGGGGACAGNGATGGTTGCCCCTTGGAATGCTCTATCCTGGTTGAGCCCAGGAATGAGAGTGACTTGACATCACAATGCGTTTGTCTGAGTCTGGTGAAATCAAGTTATAGTTTGTACAGGATCTGGGAGGGGGACAGAGCCTTGAGGTGGGGAGATCAACTTGGCCAGCTCTGGGGAGCTGGGATAGCCCAGGGAATATGAAAGGAGAGGAAACCTCAAGGGTAGTTGAATCCTTCCTAGGTGTTTCATCCCTCCATCATGAAGAAAATGTTCTTCAACTTTCTTGACATCCCAGACCCAAACATTAAAACTCACCTGTACTCATGTGTGTGCTTGCATGCTTAGTTGCTTCAGTCATGTTTGATGCTGTGTGACCCTATGGAATGTAGTCTTACAGGCTCCTCTGTCTGTAGGATTCTCCAGGCAAGAATACTAGAACGGGTTGCTGTGCCCTCCTCCAGGGGATCTTCCTGACCCAGGAATCGAACCTGTGTCTCTTATGTCTCCTACATTGATAGGCAGGCTCTTTACCACTAGCACCACCTGGAAAGCCCTTGTATTCACAGAAATGCTTACCTAATATATTTATCAGTAGAAAAAGCCTCAATCTAGGAGCTGAGTAGAAAAGGAAACTATTTATCGGGAGGCAGCTGAGGTGGAATCTTTGCTTCCACTTACTAGAGATGGAAATTTGGTCTAGTTGGAATGGAATTAAGACATCAGAATGTTAATTTGTCTAGCTGAATCAGTCTCCAATTTTGAGCCAGTTTTCTACTTTGTAATTTCAGTATATGATTTTGACTTGAGTGGACAAATAACTCCATTGGGATGAACAATTAACTGGACTATTGTACTAGTATGTTAGGGCTATCATAACAAAGTCTCAATACAGTAAAGTGAATGGCTGAAAAAAAGGAACAAAATTTATTGTCTTTGTTATGAAGCTAGAAAACTGAAATCAAGGTACTGGCAGGGCCCTGTTCCCTCTGAAACTCCGCAGAGATCTCTTCCTTGCTTCTTCCTGGTTATTGGTTGTTGCCGGCACTTCTTGACATTCCCTGGACTGTAACTGCATCAATCCAGTCTCTGCCTGTGTCATCCCATGGCTGCCTTTACATAGTGCCTCCCTCTGTGTACTAGTTTTCTCTTTTTATCAGTTCAGTACAGTCGCTCAGTCATGTCTGACTCTTTGTGACCCCATGAATCACAGCACTCCAGGCCTCCCTGTTCATCACCATCTCCCGGAGTTCACTCAGATTCACATCCATTGAGTACGTGATGCCATCCAGCCATCTCATCCTCGGTTGTCCCCGTCTCCTCCTGCCCCCATTCCCTCCCAACATCAAAGTCTTTTCCAATGAGTCAACTCTTCGCATGAGGTGGCCAAAGTACTGGAGTTTCAGCTTTAGCATCATTCCTTCCAAAGAAATCCCAG
>SJYV01007153.1:531790-567583 GCA_006410875.1 Neotragus pygmaeus
TGACATGAATCAGCCATGGGAGTACATGGGTTCCCCATCCCGAACCCCTCTCCCACTTCCCTCCCCATCCCATCCCTCAGGGTCATCCCAGTATTTTTGTAAATGTCCTTTACAACTTATGGTTTGTTAGGGAATGAATGTTTGTGTCTCTCCAAAATTCGGCATAATACTTTTAAAATAATAAATTTGCTTAGGAAGTGGAGAGGTGCTAGAACAATGAAATAAGATACTGGGTAATGGGGGTATCTTTTTCTAGTGTAGTATTTGTTATCTCTATCATGTTTATAAGTTACTGATCTCTTCCTTTTCCATTGTTTCTTTGTAGATTCACAGCTCATTATCAAGTTCCCATTACCTGGCTCCCCTTTTTGCCTTCTTAACTTTTTAGTTCCTTAGGCCCATTGTTCTTTGCCAGATTGAGGGTAATAGTGAGTGTAGACTTTGCCTCCCTCAGAAAGCTTGGAATGATGAAGTAAATCATTAAGAATTTTACTTGCATGCTCTGATCCCATTGAACAGTACTGCCTTTTAAGCAAGTATGGTCTCTATCCCTTAAGAGTAGACCAGAGACCCTAGACTTTGAGTAGAACCTTTATATAAAATTTTCTAAGTTCTCTTTCAAAGCCTCTGAACAGGGCTGCCAAATGAGCATTTTCCAGGTAAGATGCCCAGAAGTGTTTGTAAGTCCTCGCCCCTATTTATCCTCTTTGGGACACTCTCAGTCCTCCTTTAAGGTTATATAGACTATAGACCAGATGCTCAGAAATGTTCTGGGATTTGATCCTCCAGCATTATCCCAAGGGTCCTCTGGTCTGGAATGGGTTCCTAAGAACTAAATAAATAGTTATCAGTGCGCCATAGAGGCAACAAGATCTACGTTGTTTCCAAACATGTTCTGAAGACCATAGTCTTGTAGGTAATGACAGCACTATTACCTTTTTCTCGCAGGGGGAGATATGAAATTGGACAGGAATGACACAGTTGATAGTAAAGAACATGACAAGATAGTTCCCAGACCTGAATAAGAATAGATGTTGTCAGAAGAATCATCTCTGGGCAGTAACAAATATTTAAGGATTTCTCTACCCATGTTTCAAAATATTTTTTTGATAAATAATCATACTTCACGTGGACTCAAGGATTTTATAATCCGTTTAAAATAAAATTGCTTAGCATAAATAGGAGGACTCCCATACCCTAGAGACAGCCTGGGCTGAGAGAAACAAAGAAGACTTTGGAATTGATGGTTAATTTCCTAGGGTCTGGGTTGTATCCTTGAGGTTGAAGTCAGGTATATTAGAATTCTGCCAGTTCTATTCTGAACTAGCAAGGGCATACCTAAGACAAGCTAAGAATGCAGTGCTGCCAGGGTGGAGGACAATAATTGTAATTGAGAAGAATAATACCATAANGGGTTGTATCCTTGAGGTTGAAGTCAGGTATATTAGAATTCTGCCAGTTCTATTCTGAACTAGCAAGGGCATACCTAAGACAAGCTAAGAATGCAGTGCTGCCAGGGTGGAGGACAATAATTGTAATTGAGAAGAATAATACCATAATCATAGCAGTTTGTTCAAAGACCTGATGGAGGTAGGGCTGGGAGTGTAAGAACTAATAATAACGTTAGTGGTCAGGAGAATTGGAAACAGGCTGGGGCAATGTGAGGACTCTGCACAGTTCAACAGAGACCATAGTGGCTATTGCACTCTGTGGAAACCCCTTTAAACAGGAACAAATAAATGGAGAAGCGCTACCTTAGAGAAACCATCATCAACCGGCTGAACGTGGGAATTAACACTGTGCGCTCCTTGAAGGCAGAAACCGACTTATTTATCGTTGGAACTGCAGAATCTATCTCCCAACCTAAAACACAGCAAAAGCTCTGGAAATGCTTGTTTACTGGCAATAAAAACACTCAAAGGACAAAGTTTTATAATTTTGAGTATTGGAAAAACGCAGATGCCCGATTTACCAAAGTTGTTTTACGTTTTCACGAGAATGTTTCCTTCCATTTAATTGTAAAAATAAATGTTAGTAGATGTAGTCAGATTGGATTGTAGGGTCATAAAAGAGACAGATCAGCACAAGGAGTGGTCTTGTGGGGAAGTTGGGATAGGATTTCATTTATTCTAAGAGGACTCATCTCCACAAAAACGAGAATTGAATCCAGAGGCTTCCTGGGAGGTGATAATACTGTGAGTGAGATCACATTTCTTTTTGTGGATCAAGACGCAAAAGTTAATTACAACTTTCCATTATAGTCTTCCTTATGTTCCTGCTAGAGACTGAACAGATCTTTTCCCATTAGTAATTTCCCCTGAAATTCTCCTGTTTTCCTAATTCTGTTAAGACAGAATCACACAACTCCATCTGGTCCTGCATCTGCCTGTCCCCATCTGTGTGTCCCTGAAGTGGGAATAATCTTGCTCTCTGAAGAGCTTGCTATGGCTGGTGCTGTGGCACAGGAGACCTCACCTTGGATTGTGCAGCTTGGTGGGTCTGTTGTCAGTTTGAATTATCTTAAGTGCTTATTTCCCATGGAATGGAGGTGAAAGGGTGGCTGCTTGTCTATGCAGACAATGTGTCTAAAAGACAGAACTGCAGGAAAAGGAAGGCTGAAAAGTAAATTTACCCTCATCCTAATAGCCTTCCTCCACACACACCTACTTCTTTACTCTTGGTAACTATGGGTGGGATTATATTGGTTATGGGATTCCCAGGTGGCTCAGGGATAAAGAATCTGCCTGCCAGTGCAGGAGCTGCAGGAGACACAGGTTGAGTCTCTGGGTGAGAAATCCCCTGGAGGAGGAAATTGCAACCCACTCCAATATTCCTGTTGGGGTAATCCTGTGGACAGAGGAGCCTGGCGGGCTATAGTTTGGTTCATGGGGTCACAAAGAGTTGGATACAACTGAGCAACTGAGTACACAGATACTGGTTGTGCTTTTAAGTTGATTTAGTAGAGGTTTCTAAGCAAAGACTTTTTGAGGACACTTTTTAGGACATTCTCTTGTTTTTCAAAGGTGACTTTACATGACAGGCAAGGAACATGCTGACTCTGTAGCCCTTTATCTTGAACCAACTCTTTTTTTAGTCCATCTCAGTTCAGTTCAGTTCAGTTGTNAAGAAGATACTGTGTATATAATATCCAGACAACTAAATACATAGTAATTAGGAAATGAAATGACCTAAGATATTTGTTTTTTTTTAATGCCTTTTTTGTTTCAACAAATTTATTAGCGATCTTCATTTAAGATGAAAATGTTTAAAATTGCATTGGCTTTATTGTGCTTCACAGATGTTGCACACTTTTACAAATTGAAAGTTTGTGGCAACCCTTCGAGGAGCAAGTCTTCCTTTCCATGTTCCCAAGAGGCTTAGCTCATTTCCTGTCTACCGGTCACATCTGGGTAATTCTCAAGACCATTTCAAACTTTTCCATTATTGTTGCATTTGGTTTTTGTTTTGTTTTAAATTTTTAATTGAAGGATGATTGCTTTGTTTTGGTTGTGCTGTTTTCTGATATACAACAGAGTCAGCTGTAAGTATACATATATCCCTCCCCTCATATTTCCCTCCAACCCCCTCATCCTCACCCTTCAAGGTCATCACAGAGCACCAAGCTGAGCTCCCTGGGCTAAACAACAGCTTCCCACTATCTATCTATCTTACATATGGTCAGGGAGGCCTGGCGTGCTGCAATTCGTGGGGTCGCAAAGAGTCAGACACGACTGAGAGACTGAACTGAACTGAACTGAACTGATATGTGTGTGTACACATATATATGTCAATTATACTCTCTCAACTTGCCCCCCCTTCTTTCCCCAGTTTTCTTAATGTCTGTACTAATAACAAAATCATGTCAGAAATACAGCTCATTGTGGCCACCCCAGGTCCTTTCTAGGAATAGAATAAAACCACCAGGAACAATGCATTCATTCATTCAAATATTTGCACTCTTTAATAATTATATGTGTTGTGTTTACCTGATAATGTATAAAAGTTCACCTTAGAGAATCTTTAAATTCTGAAAATTACCTTGGGTATTTAAAAATTATTTCTAATAGCATATTGATGTGGACATTGTTTTCTTTCTGTCACTCTTTTTTCATGATGATTCAGGATTATCTTACACATACACTTCTGTGTCCTGTCTTTTTCTATAATGTTTTAGCATAACCTTGTCCAATATTATTGAATAATATTGTAAAGCACACATTCTGATGTGGATGTGATATTTCATTATTTAAATCCATCACAATTTTTGTAATCACTCTTCATTTTTGAAGTGTGTGCTTTGCTCCCATTTGTATTAATGAATAAAAATTGTCGTGAACATTTTATTTTTTATTTTAAATTTATTTATTTTATTTTTTACTTTATTCTACTTTACAATACTGTATTGGTTTTGCCATACATCGACATGAATCCACCACAGGTGTATACAAGCTCCCAATCCTGAATCCCCCTCCCACCTCCCACCCTACAACATCTCTCTGGATCATCCCCGTGCAACAGCCCCAAGNCCCACAGATGGCAGCCCACCAGGCTCCCCCATCCCTGGGATTCTCCAGGCAAGAACACTGGAGTGGGTGAGGATGAGATGGTTGGATGGCACCACTGACTTGATGGACATGAGTTTGAGCAAGCTCCGGGAGTTGGTAATGGACAGGGAAGCCTGGCGTGCTGCAGTCCACGGGGTCACAAAGAGTCAGACACGACGGAGCGACTGAACTGAACTGAATAAAATTGATTGAAAAAAATGTGCCATGTGGGTTCAGTTCCTGGCTTGGCCACTTACTTAGCTGTATAATTCTGGACAAGTTGTTTCACTTTTCTGTGCCTCTGCTTCCTCAACAGAAAAGTGACAATAGTAGATAATAGTAGTATTCAGAGGGTTTCTGCCTCATTTTCTTTAGATAACCTCCCAGGACTTTTGTTGTTGTCACTCAGTCGTGTCCGACCTTTGCAACCCCATAGACTATACACTTCCCTGTCCTTCACCGTCTCCTGGAGCTTGCTCAAACTCATGACCGTCAAGTCGGCGGTGCCATCCATCCTCTGTTGCCCCCTTCTCTTCCTGCCTACTATCTTTCCCAGCATTAGGGTCTTTTCTAATGAGTCGGCTCTTCACATCAGGGATTTGGAAGGGATTAAATGAGTGAATGCATCGGGAACTGTGGTGGCCAGCCTCCAAGAAGGCTTCCAGTGATTCCTGCCTGCTGGCATTCCTTCCCCCCTTGCCCCTCCCCGGCACCCCACNTGTTCTCTACTTCACTGTGGAAACTCAGTCTTAGAGGACATTTGTCAGTGTTTCTTTTGAGTTTCGTTATATGATATTACTATAAGAACAACCAAACATTTAGGAAAGATATTAAATACAGCACTGGTATAACGTTTTGTAATAAGATCTTTCCTCAAAAGTAAAAACTTAGCTTGTTTACTTGAAAATAGCTTTCTAAACTAAGTAAGCTTTGAACATTTGAAGAGTATTTGACATTTTTTATTAGATCTGGACTCAGGTTTATAGTTGTAAGGCCTTGCCTGGTAATCCCACTTTAAAGTGGAAACCCCATCAACTTTCCTGGTTTGTTTTTCTCATTTAGCAATTTTCATTATCCAAAACATATAGACCATACTTGTTCATTACTGACCTATCCCAAGAAGTCATAGACTTTTGCTTCTTTTCTTCACTGCTGAGTTCCCAGAACCCAGAGAAGTGCTTGGAGTATAATAGATGTTCAGTAAATATGTGTTGAGTAAAGTAATTAAAAATTTCCCCACCATCTAGACTGTTCCAACAGACAGTGATAAACTTTTTTTCACAACTATGCAAGAATGCACACGATTTGGAATTATTTTTAAACATAGTTAGAACTCTTTCTTTTATTAGTAAGTGAAATATGGAAATTTCTGAGGATAATGTGAACAGATTGTGAATGCAACAGAGTTTTTCATATTCAGCATTCTGAAGTGTTGATGCTTTCACTTATAGAACATGCACACATGGTCGGGCAGTCACCCTGCCACCATCTTGGATATCACTCATAAAGGTTACATCAGCACACAGAGCATTAACCTATCCAGTTAAAGAGAGATACCTGCGATTTGCATGGACCTGCGCTTACCAGACTTAGGTCCTATTCCACGTTCTCAATCTCCATCTTACCTTTGAACTGCCCCATGCCTTGGTTCAGGTTTCCATCCTGGTTCCTAGAACACACCTCTAGCAGCTCCATGAGGCTGCCCTCTGGGACTCTCAACTGGCCAGGTGATAGAGAACCTCCTTGGCTGCAAGCAGGGGTTTGTCCTGGAGCAACCAGAGAGGAAGGTGTTTGTCTCCTGCTGGGCTGGAGAACTGCGATTTTGATGCCCAGGGCTTTGTCTTCCCTCAGAGATGAAGGATTCTGTAGTACAACTGCAATTTATTTACCAGGTGTTCCCTTTATTGACAGCTCTGTGTCAGTCAACCTTGCTGTTTGACAGTCCTTGATGTTGGTATGCATAGCTATACACCCTCAGATCTCTATTGGAGGTTTCCTTCCCTAACTTTTAACTTTAGGAGGTCCCCAAGATTATCTGGCAGATACTTGAGGCTCTCTGAAACCGCTGTTGGCTTTATTGTCCCTTAACCCTGGATCAGTGCTGGGTGCCTCCTTTGGTTGCTGTTTTCTCTTTCCTCCACAGGGGTGCCTGCCTTAACCAGTATTTTAAAGTCGAGGAAGTCCGTCCCCACCACTGATTCTAAGGAGAGACGCTGGACACCACAGTATTGCAGAACTTAGCCAAACACTCTATGGTGATGAACAGGGAGGCCTGGCGTGCTGCAATTCATGGGGTCGCAGAGAGTCAGACACGACTGAGCGACTGAACTGAACTGAACTGGTTTTTTTAATACATATACCCAAGGATGGCTGGTTTTGAATTAAGGTCAGTAACAGCTACCAGGCTACACTATAAATGTCTTCAGACAGGCTTCAGTCCAACTTGCTATGCCTAAGGCCTTTTTCTTCCAAAATGAATCATCTCCCAGGAACTTTAGAGTACTCGTTGTTAGGACTCTTAGATCTTCCTTCTTCTTTATACTTTAACTACAAATGCAAACTATGTTGAGTTCTTTTCTTTGAAGGCTTCAGTACCCTTTGCAAATTAATGGATGCAAATAGGAATGGCACCTGAAGCAGGAAGATCAATGGTCTAGGCATTCTGGGATATGCCTAGACCGTTCCATTTGGGAACTCACTACACTGTTGAAAAACATTCTCTACTGAAGAATGTTGCTTGTTGACCAGTAAGGGAAAACATGGGTGATTTATTTTATTTCATACTATTGATAGCTCATAATAAAGGGTGAAGTATAAAATATTTACCAAGCAAACTGACACAAGATTACTTTAATATTAATGCGTTAGACGTTTATTATAATTCCTTGGTGCATGCTCAGTGGCTGACTCTTTGTGACTCCATGGATCATAGCCTGCCAGGCTCCTCTGCCCATGGAATTTTCCAGATGAGAATTTTGGAGTGAGTTGCCATTTCCTACCATAGGGAATCTTCCTGACCCAGAGATTGAACTCGAGTCTCCTGCATTGGCAGGTGTATTCTTTACCCCTGTGCCACCTGAGAAGTCCAACAGAATTTGATATAAATTTAGCTGTACTTGGTTCTCAACCAAGGGAGTCAGTTACTGAAATCCTGGCAGTCTTCTTTTCACTGCTTGATCACCTTTCTTATCGCAGAGGGACTCAGTGACACTCCTGTTGAACTCTGTCACTTCAATTTATTCCTCTTCAGTTCATCCTAAAAAGTAGGATAATATTTGAGGTTATTTTTCACAAAAATTATCTCAAAATAATTTTCTTAGTTAGTTATAAAGTTAATAGTATCTGCTAGAATGTGTTCAATAACTATTTGTTTAATTTAAATTTGAATTAGTTTTAAT
Source organism: Neotragus pygmaeus (assembly GCA_006410875.1). Lineage (NCBI taxonomy): Eukaryota > Metazoa > Chordata > Mammalia > Artiodactyla > Bovidae > Neotragus > Neotragus pygmaeus. The sequence continues at coordinate 539,733 of SJYV01007153.1, forward strand.
TGTGTGAATCATAGTTTAAGAAAGCACAGCTCTTTCCAATTTTCTAACCAGTCAGACTCATGCTCCTTGTTCTCATATCTACCTATCCTGTTATTATTTCCCAGAAATGGCTCTTTTCTTTTTTAATTAAGACCTTCCTGGTAGCTCAGTCAGTAAAGAATCTGCCTGCAGTGCAGGAGACCAGGGTTTGATCCCTGGGTCAGGAAGATCCCCTGGAGAGGGAAATGGTAACCCAGAAAGGGCTCATCTCTTTTTTAATTAAACATGATCAATTCAACTCCAGCAACCCAGTCAATCCAATCAATCCAATGGATCCAATGCAGTGAAGACTTTTTCATTCTATTTCATTCCAATAAGCCCTATCCAGCACTTTTGCGTGACCAGAGTTAACTCATACACTTTATTGATCTTTTAAATCTAGTACTGTTTCACTTTGAAAGTTGTTCTGCTTCATCTTCACCAATTGAAATAATTTAATTTTAAAACTCCAAGGAAAACTGGTTTTCTTCCAAAGGTTGTCCAGAACCTTTGTTGTTCAGTTGTTCAGTCACGTCTGACTCTTTGTGACCCCATGAATTGCAGCACACCAGGCTTCCCTGTCCTTCACTGTATCCCTGACTTTGCTCAAATTCACGTCCATTGAGTCGGTGATGCCATCCAACCATCTCATCCTCTGTCACCTCCTTCTCTTCCTGCCCTCAATCTTTCTCAGCATCAGGGTCTTTTACAATGAGTCAGTTCTTTGCATCAGGTGGCCAGCGTATTGGAGAGTCAGCTTTAGCATCACTCCTTCCAATGAATATTCAGGGTTGATTTCCTTTAGGATTGACTGGTTTGATCTGTTTACTGTCCAAAGGACTCTCAGGAGTCTTCTCCAACACCACAATTCAAAAGCATCAATTCTTCGATACTCAGGTTTCTTTATGGTTCAACTCTCACATCCTCATATGACCACTTTTCCAGTTGCTTTGATTATATGGACCTTTGGTGGCAAAGTGATGTCTCTGCTTATTAATATGCTGTTTAGGTTTGTCATAACTTTCCTTCCAAGGATCAAGTGTCTTGTAATTTTGTGACTGCAGTCACCGTCCGCAGTGATTTTAGAGCCCAAGAAAATAAAATCTGTTACTGTTTCCACTCTCCCCCGCATCTATTTGCCATGACATGATGGGACTGGATGCCATGATCTTAGTTTTTTGAATGTTGAATTTTAAGTCAGCTTTTTCACTTTCTCCTTTCAGCCTTATCCAGAACCTTTAGGACTAGTAAATTTACATATACTTCAGACTGAATTATTATTAACTTACTTGTCTTTCCTAGTTTTAAAAATATTTTTCTATTCTGCTATCTGATAAAATTTAAAGCAATGATTGCTTTCTTTTCATATTCTCCTCAGAACCCTTAGTAGGTCCTGAATACTTGCTGAATAAAGGAATGGAAAAAAATATTTATTCTCTTGGAAATGCTATTGACTAAGGGAAGGACAAAAGAAAGTACAGTACACTCTTCATTCATAGAAACTAGTATTGCTTTCAGTGAGCAAAGCCAAAAGTATAGAACATGCTACCATAATAAGAAGACAACATTTGGAGTAATTTATAAAGGAATTTGAAGAGTTGTTGTGATAAACAGAGTTAACTTTCCCGCCACCTTTTACATTTTTACAATGACTTGTATAAGACATTTTTGCAAAAAGTTGTATAAGACTGTTTAATTCTCGACACTAGCAGTGCTAGTGTAAGGCTGAGAAACAAACTGATGATGATAAAGGGCATTTTGAAGGGTCATCTTGAAAGGAACTCCGGTTTTAAAATATTGAATGAGAAATATAACTGAAGAGCTCATTAGTTACAAGATTAGAAAGGGCAAATGAAATTTATATCTTAAAGGAGAAAATAATAAAGATCAAGCCTCTCCATACCTTGGAGTACTGACTGAATTAAGGTTTGAAATTGTGATATGATTGTTAGAGCCACCTAAAATAAGCTCAAGAAACATTTTATTTTTGTGTTCTGTATTTACTTTTATTTCTGTATCTCCTTAATTTTTTATTATGGAAAATTATAAGCACTTAAAAAAACTTAAGTTTAATTAACTTAACAGTTTAATCAAAATTGTGATGATCCTCCATTGTACCCGTTGTCCAGATTCAATAATTACAGACTGATGACCAATCCTATTTTATCTGAAGTCCCAGCTCTTAACTCTTTCCTTCACTTCTTATATATTTTGGTATGCATCTNCTTAACAGTTTAATCAAAATTGTAATGATCCTCCATTGTACCCGTTGTCCAGATTCAATAATTACAGACTGATGACCAATCCTATTTTATCTGAAATCCCAGCTCTTAACTCTTTCCTTCACTTCTTATATATTTTGGTATGCATCTTTAGAAGATAAAGACTCTTTTTATAATCATGAATTCAGTATAATTGTCAGACAATATTAAGAATACTTAGTAGCTACTGTTTACATTATTCTTTCACAGATGTCATATTTCACTTACAGTTTGAAGCATGAACCAGATAAGCTTTTCACATTGAACATGATTGATATGCTTAAGGCTTTCTCAATCTATAGACCATTCTTACTCCTTTTTTTCCATTATGACTAATGTGTCAAAGAAATGGAATACCTTTGTTCTGAAAATCACTTCCCACATCCTGGATAGTGATGATTACCGTTCCATGCTATGTTTTACATATTCTCTTGTCTCTTGTCATGACTAAAGCATTTGAATCACCTTCCGATTGTGTATGTGTGTTTATTTTTAATATATGTTTTCTTTCTTCCTTCAGAACACATAATGTCTGATTGTCTAAATTTCTTTGTGATCTTAATGGCCATTGATGATTAATCTCTAGATCCATAACTTATTTCTAAGTAGTGATACTTTAATTCTATCATTTCCTCTTGATTTATCAGCTGTAGTGTTCTGTTAAGAGAAACCTTCCCTCATCTACCTTTGAATTATCCAGTGGTACTGTTCATGTAGGAAAAACAGAATAAGTTTTATTTATTTACTCAGTTCAAAATGATGATTCCGTTTATAGGTATCCTCCCATGGTGATTGATTATTTGTATTATTATAAACACTAATTTAATTTTTGAGAAGTGTTATTAATTAGCATTATTATCCTTAATGATGCTAAAATAAAAATTTGTTTTGAATGTTACCTTTAATATCTTTTGATGCATGATTCAGGTATTTGGTAGCAATAAATATTAAACAATTATTAAGCAAGGATTGTGTACAACTTGTATATCTTAGATAAGAAAATGAACAACTCTCCTCCTCCCTCAAAATTCATGCTCCTGTTAAAACTCTGGATAATGTTTTGCTTGTATCAAATGACTAAAACACTAAGCAGGCACATCCTCTCAATGAAGGAATACCTACAACTTTTCCTGAATTATAAAGGCTGCAGACAAATAAAAAAGAAAATCGTTTTCAATTCCTTTACAAACATTCTCATGTTTATTTTAGCATTATTTACAGTAGAAAAGATGTTCAGTTCAGTTCAGTCACTCAGTCATGTCTGACTCTTTGCAACCCCGTGGACTGCAGCACACCAGGCTTCCTTATCCATCATCAATTCCTGAAGCTTATTCAAACTCATGTCCATTGAGTTGATGGTGTCATCTAAAACATCTCATCCTCTGTCATCCCCTTCTCCTCCTGCCTTCAATCTTTCCCAGCAACAGGGTCTTTCTCAATGAGTCAGTTCTTTGCATCAGATGACCAAAGTATTGGAGCTTCAGCTTCAGCATCAGTCCTTCCAAAGAATATTCAGAATTGATTTCCTTTAAGATTGATTGGTTGGATCTCCTTGCAGTCCAAGGGACTCTCAAGAGTCTTCTCCAACAACACAGTTCAAAAGCATCAATTCTTTGGTGCTCAGCTTTCTTTATGGTGCAGGTCTCACATCCATACATGACAACTGGAAAAACCATAGCTTTGACTAGANACTGATGTTGAAGCTGAAACTCCAATACTTTGGCCACCTGATGTAAAGAACTGACTCATTTGAAAAGACTCTGATGTTGGGAAAGACTGAAGGAGGAAGGAGAAGGGGATGACAGAGAATGAGATGGTTGGATGGCATTGCTGACTCAATGGACATGAGTTTGATTAAACTCCATGAGTTTGTGTTAGACAGGGAGGCCTGGTGTGCTGCAGTTTATGGGTTCACAAAGAGTTGGACTCAACTGAGTGACTGAACTGAATTGAACTGATGGGACTGGATGCCATGATCTTAGCTTTTTGAATATTGAATTTTAAGTGAGTTTTTCACTCTCCTCTTTCAAGACAAGACATAGAAACAGCCTAAGTGACCATTGATGGGTAATTGGATAAAGAAATTTTAATGTATATTGAGAGTTCCCTTGTAATATAGTGGTTAGGATTCCAAGGTTTCACTGCTGTGGTCCAGGTTCAATCCCTGGTTAGGGAACTGAGATCCCACACGCTGCCTGTTGTGGCTGAAAGAAGAAAAACATAAGATAATTTTGATATATACACACACACAAAGGAATATATTTAGCTTTAAAAAAGAATAAAATCTTCCCACTTGTAACAACATGGTGGTCCTCTAGGACATTATGTTACGTGAAACATATCAGACAGAGACAGATAAATGCCCCATGGTCTCTTTTATGTGTGGATTGACTCATTGGAAAAGACTCTGATGCTGGGAGGGATTGGGGGCAGGAGGAGAAGGGGTCGACAGAGGANAAAGGAAACCATCAATAGAATAATAAGATAGCCTACTGAGTGAGAAAAATCATTTGCAATCCATGTATCTGATAAGGGTTAATAACTAAAATTTACAGATAACTCATAAAATTTAGTAACAACAGCAACAAGGAAAAACTATTTGAATAAAACATAGGCTTCCTTGTAGCTCAGCTGACAAAGAATTTTTCACAGTGCAGGAGACCCTATTTTGATTCCTGAGTCAGGAAGATACCCCGGAGGAAGGCAGGGCAACCCACTACAGTATTCTTGCCTGGAGAATCCCAATGGGCAGAGGAGTTTGCTGGGCTACAGTCGGACATGACTAGGCAACCAAGTACAGCACAGCACAGATGATCTGAATAGATATTTTCCAAAGAAGACATACAGATGGCCAAAAGACACATAAAAAGTGCTCACCATCATTAATCATCAAGGAAATACAAGTCAAAACCACAATGAGATGTCACCTCACACTATTAGAATAGTTATTATCAAAAAGACAAAACATAACAAGTGTTACAGAGGACGTTCAGAAAAGGGAATCTCATACATTATTGATAAAAATATAAATTGACATAATCTCTGTGGAAAACAGTATGAAATTTTCTCAAAAAATGAAAAGTAGAATTATTAGATGATCCAGCAATGCCATTTCTGGGCATTTATCTGAAGAAAACAGAAGCACTAATTCAAAAAGATACATGCATCCCCATGTTCATTACAGCACTATTTACAATAACCAACATATGGAAACAACTATATATCTATCCATCTATCTAACTATCTATGATGGAATATTATGCAGCCATGAGAAAGAATCAAATCTTGTAATTTGTGACAATATGAATGAATCTTAAGGTCATTATGATGAGTGAAATATCAGATGGAGAAAGACAAACACCATATAAATTCACTTATCTGAAGAATCTAAAAAATAAAAAAAAATAAAAAACAAAAATAATAGATACTGAGAACAGAGTGATGGTTTCCAGAGGGGAGTGACTGTTGGAGAGTGAGTACATTGGATAAAGGAGATCAATAGATACAAACTCTATCTACAAAGTAAGTAAACCATTGGAATGTTATGCATAGCATGGTGACTATAGTTAATAATATAGTAGAGCATATTTCAAAGTTGCCAAAAGAGTAAATTCCGAAAGTTAGCTTTGTATGGTAACTAGATTATGACAATTATTTCACAGTATACACAATATATACAAATATTGAATGACTATGCTATAAACGTGAAGACCATATAATAGTATGTCAATTAAACCTCAATAAAGGAAGGAAAGAGAAGGTGGAAAAGACTCAAGAACTAGTGAAAAAGCAGAGAATCTCTGTTCTGGTTAACTTTCTCCTTTTTCTCTCTTTCAAGTCTAAGTTGCTGTTTCTTTGTTGCTACCTTCAGGATCATATCCAAGTGAACAGGTAATAAAATGGTCAACTGACACAATATTACACCAGTATCAGTAAGCACACACAGCACCAAAATCTTGGTTTCTAAATACCATATGCCATTTAAGGAAATAGGGGGAAACTTCCCTGGTGGCACAGTGGATAGGAATATGCCAGTCAAATCGGGGACATGGGTTTGATTCCTGATTTGGGAAGATTCCACATGTCATAGAGCAATTAAACCTGTGCACCACAATTACTAGGAATACACTCTAGAGCCGAGAAGCCACAACTACTGAAGCCTGCATGCCTAGAACCTGAACTCCACAAGAGAAGTCATCGCAATGAGAAGCCCATGCACCACAATGAAGAGTAGCCCCTATTCAGTACAACTAGAGAAAGTTCATGAGCAGCACTGAAGACCTAGTGCAATCAAAACTAAATATATGAATTTGTAGGTTTTAAAAAGGAAAATAAGACTCCTTAGTGGAATAGTGGATTAATCTGCAGAGCATAAAAACTACAAGGTGATCCTAGAATATTTTTTTCTGCCATGAAGTAAGACTGATACAGACATGTCAAAAGACATGTGTTTTGATTTGCAGGGAAATCAGTTTGAATAGGCCAGTTAGTAAGAAGGAATCATGGTATAGAAAATTATCATGTATGAAAACCAGTGGGTAAAAGCTTGTGGCACACATAATCTCACTGTCTCCCCACAATTACTTCGCTGTTTTTTGTTTTGTTTTGTTATGCATTGTTTTTTGACTGTGCTGAGTCGTCGTTTCAGCAAACAGGCTTCTCCAGCTGTGGTACTCAGTTCTATAGTGCTCTGCCTCAGTAGTTTTGTCACACAGGCTTCTCTAGTCATGGCATGTGGATTTAGCTGTCCCATGGTATGTGGGACTTTGTTCCAAAACCATGTATCAAACACACGTCCTCTGCATTGGAAAGTGGATTCTTTACCACTGGACCACTGTGGAAGTCCCCACAGTTATTTCTGATTGCAAAGGAATAACTGCAATTGTACTGTGGGGAAACTTGGTGCACACCACAGGAGCAAAGTGATCAAAGACAGCGTCCTTAATAAATGGGAAAATGGACATCTTGTGCCTCCTGATGTGATACTCTTAGAAGACAAAGACACAAATTGGCTTGCAGAAATCTTGACAAAAGTGCATAACCTGAAACAAATAATGAGGAGAGAAGAAAGAATTTGAATGAGATCATTCTGTAAAAAAACCTGGTCTAAACTTTTCAAAATTATCATGTTCAAGAAACATACAGAAAATCTGAGGAGTTCTTCCAGATTAAAAGAGGCTAAAAGAACATGAAAACTAAATACAATTGGTGGCCCTGGAACCAGCAAAGGGTAGACATAAACATATGTGATTGAGATAATTGATGGAACTTGAATATGGACTAACGATAAAAATATTGTATCATGTTGTATCAGTATTAAATTTTATCATTTTAATAAAATATATCATTGTTCTGTTAAAGAATGTTTTTGTTCTAAGAAATGCACACCCAAGTACTTAAGAGTAAAAAGGTATGGTGTTTTCAACTTACTAATCAAAAGACTAAAAATAAATGTCTGTTGTGTGTATATACTATGCATAGTATATGTACTGTGTATATATATATATATATATATGTATATATTTATATATATATNATAATCCTACTAGAGAAAACACTTTCTCCCTGTAATGTAAAAATATTTAAGGCTAGGTTGAGGAAAATTAACCCTTCGTTGTTAAAGTTTAGGCCATAACAAATTCTTTGTGATACTAGATTTTTGGGACTAAAGTTAATGCATCATTTGACCATGACTAGGCTCTTGACAACTGAAATGTGGATTTCTCAGAGGATCAGAAGAGATGGGGAAATTTTCCTAGCTCCTAACATCTCGGCTGCCCCAAAACACTTCTTCTTCTTCTTTTTTTTTTTTTCTTTAAATGTATTTTTAATTGAAGGATGATTAAAATATTGTGTTGGTTTCTGTTATACATCAACATGGATCAGCCAGTGAAGCCCCAATGTGGATCAGCCACAGGCATACGTATGTCCCCTCACTCTTGAGCAGCCATCCCANTTTTTTTTTTTTTCTTTAAATGTATTTTTAATTGAAGGATGATTAAAATATTGTGTTGGTTTCTGTTATACATCAACATGGATCAGCCAGTGAAGCCCCAATGTGGATCAGCCACAGGCATACGTATGTCCCCTCACTCTTGAGCAGCCATCCCACCTCCCAGCTTATCCCACCCAAAACACTTCTTAATACAAACTATTTCCCCCAAAAGAAAAAATAATAAAAATGTGACGTTTCATTTAGCACATATTTTAATCTATATGTCAATGACATTAATAATCGTACAGAGTTGTGTAATAACCACACCAAAAAATATATAAAATATTTCCATTGTCTTAATAAGTTTTCCCATACTCATTTACAATCAATCACTTTTTCACATTCCCAGTCCATGGCAACCAGTTATCTAAATTCTGTGCCTATATTTTTATCTTTTCCAAGAGGTCATCTAAATAAAATACATATATGGAAGCAGAATATTTTTGGCACACCTCATGTCTGGATCCTTTTACCTAGCATAATATGTTTTAGATTCATTCAAGATGTTGCATGTATCAGTAGACTCTTTTTCCGCCAAGTGAGATTCCATTGGATGGCTGCAGTGTACCTTCTTTATCTAACTGGTGAGCATTTTATCAGATCCCAGTTTTTGGTGACTATAAATAAAGCTGTTCTAAACATTTGAATGAGTCTTTATGTGAGAATTCATTTTCATTTCTCTTGAGTACATATCTAAGAGTGAAATTAGTGGGTTGTATAAGTGTATGTTTATTTTTAAAGTATCTATCAAACTATTTTCCAAAGGGGTTGTACTTTTTAGCATTTCCCTCAGAAATAGATGAAGGATCTATGCTTTGCCTTCTTACCAGCACTTGGTATAGTCTTTTAAATTTTTTAAATTACTTGTTTAGGTTTGTAGTGGTATCTCTTTGTTGTGTTGAGTTATGAGATTTTTTTCTATGATTGTTTTCCAGAAGTTTTTTAGTTAAGGATTTTTGTGTCTGTGCTCAGGAACAAGGTCTATAATCTTTCTGTGGTGAAGTCTTTGTCTAGTTTTTGTAGTAGGATAATGCTTACCTAAAAAAAATGGGTTGGGAATGTAATTATTTTTCAAAGGCTATGTCTACACACAATTAAATAGAGTTCTGTAAATTTTGGAGGCAATTTTATATATGGTGAGAATCATGGGCTTCTCTGATGGCTCAGAGAGTAAAGAGACTGCCTGCCCTGGGTCAGGAAGATCCCTTGGAAAAGGAATGACTACCCAACTCCCGTATTCTTGCCCGGGGAGTTCCATGGACAGAGGAGCCTGGTGGGTTACAGTCCATGGGAGTCACGAAGAGTCGGACACCAGTGAACAAGTAACATTTTCATTTTTCAGAAAACCATACCATATCATATGACCAACGTAAAAATTGGATCTTCTATTTCTACTGTGATGTTATTTAGTAACATCACATTACATAATATTTGAGAAAGCCCTCATTCTGCCCTTGATCCTTAATAGAGTCTTAATAAATATTAAGTACTGATAATAATATCAGTAATAATATTAGGTACTGATAATAATAATAATTGTTATTATTTTTATTAATTCAATGAGCTAGTAGTAGCTACCACATTTTCAACCTTAGGCTATGCAGAAAATGGTTATACATAGAACATATCAGAGACCAGACACATTTATAATACTCAAATATGTGGCAATTTACTACACAATCATTTTGGCTTTAATGGAACTTTAAAGCTAAAAAGATAGCTTGAGTATAGCCCTTGGAATTCAAACAAAATTTCTTTTTGTTGTTGTTCAGTTGTTAAGTCTTGTCTGACTCTGCAACCCCCATGGACTGTAGCAGGCCAGGCTTCCCTAACGTGGCACTTTTCTCTATGGCTATCACAGTGATACGGTAGCATAAAAGCCATAGTTTCCCCTTTCACCCAGTCTTAACATTAATCTTCGTAAGGAGAAAAATGTAGAAGCTAAAAGCCTCAAAGTCTGGTCCATTTGCTGCTCTGTGCTCTTGATGACAGGATGTGCCACAGTGATACTTGCAGAGTCAGCAGCATCAGCATCACTTAGAGCTGTTCCTGAAGCAAATCCATGTCCCCACCTTGCATATGAAATCAAGGGACAGGGGCAAGTGTCTGAGGTTTAACAGGCTCTCCACATGATTCTGAGGTTTATTAGAGCTTGGGAGCACTGGCTAGGCAGATTGCTGATGGAGTATGAGATCTCTGAAAACAGTAAGAGTTAAACAACATGCATTAAGAAGAGGGCTGGTTCCCCTTTATTGATTTAAAATACACTGTGTTGTCAGCTGCAGTCTGAACCACAGAAAAAGGCACAGGTAACTCGCAGTAGGTAACACACTCAAGAACATCTCCTTTCTTCTTTCCCCACGTACGCCATCTGTGGAAAGTGACCCTGGGAGAAAAAAATAAGAGTTTATGGAGGGAATACAGAAATTTGTTTCAAAACTAGATACTCAGGAATCTGGGTGTGGTGCCTATCCTCTACTTTTCCTAACAGCCGGCATATTCAACTGTTAAATGCCTAAGAATATTCAAAAACTTGCCAGTGTTTAATAGGCCTCCTTTCTTTCTAGGTGCCCTTCCTTCTCCAATCCTCTTCACATTAATAGCCTAGTAAAATTTGTTGTTGTTTAGTTGCTAAGTTTTGCCCAACTTGTGAGACCCTATGGACTGTAGCCTNTTCAAAAACTTGCCAGTGTTTAATAGGCCTCCTTTCTTTCTAGGTGCCCTTCCTTCTCCAATCCTCTTCACATTAATAGCCTAGTAAAATTTTTTGTTGTTTAGTTGCTAAGTTGTGCCCAACTTGTGAGACCCTATGGACTGTAGCCTATCAGGCTCCTCTGTCCATGGGATTTCCCAGCAAAAATTCTGGAGTGAGTGAGTTGCCATTTCCTTCTTCAGGGGATCTTCCTGACCCAGGGATTGAACCCAAGTTTCCTGCATTGGCAGGTGAATTCTTTACCACTGAGCCACCAGGGAAGCCTAGTCTAGTAGAATTTACAAATATATTAGTAGCTCAAAACTAGTGGAAACAGTGTCAGACTTTATTTTGGGGGGCTCCAAAATCACTGCAGATGGTGCCTGGAGCCATGAAATTAAAGACACTTACTCCTTGGAAAAAAAGTTATGACCAACCTAGATAGCATATTCAAAAGCGAAGACATTACTTTGCCGACTAAGGTCCGTCTAGTCAAGGCTACGGTTTTTCCAGTGGTCATGTATGGATGTGAGAGTTGGATTGTGAAGAAAGCTGAGCACTGAAGAATTGATGCTTTTGAACTGTGGTGTTGGAGAAGACTCTTGAGGGTCCCTTGGACTGCAAGGAGAGCCAACCAATACATCCTAAAGGACACCAGTCCTGGGTGCTCATTGGAAGGACTGATGCTAAAGCTGAAACTGCAGTACTTTGGCCACCTCATGCAAAGAGTTGACTCATTGGAAAAAACTCTGATGCTGGGAGGGATTGGGGACAGGAGGAGACAGGGACGACAGAGGATGAGACAGCTGGATGGCATCACCGACTTGATGAACATGAATTTGGGTGCACCCTGGGAGTTGGTGATGGCCAGGGAGGCCTGGCGTGCTGCGATTCATGGGGTCGCAAAGAGTCGGACACGACTGAGTGACTGAACTGAACTGAACTGAACCTTGAAAGGAAAACATATATCATAAAAAATCTTTTAATACTAGCTTCTTGATTTTGTTTTCCCCTGCTCAAATTCCCCTTTATTTCATTTTTTACTACTCTGTATTATCTCCAAAAAACTGTGTGCTCAACTCATTGCGCACATTGCATTATTATGCTTATAAATTAAGTCAAAGGAGTTTAAAGATCAGAAGCCTCTGATTTAGGAAGATAATCTGAGAACAAAAGAAATAGAGGTTGATTAATTCTTGCTGGTATTTTCAGTTTAAAATGCCTAAAAACAATGGTAGGTAACTCATGACTCAGCTGAAGTGAGAATCTTCACTAGGCAAAAAATGCACTTGGAATGATGCTAGGAAAAAAAAAAACACTTGTTTTTAGAGTTAAATATTACATTCTGTCTTTTCATAGTAAAGAAAAATAGAATCTGAACCTAATCTCATTGGCTTTGGACAGTGGGACTTGAAGATTTTTTTATTTATCATTATAAGTATTAATCTGATAATCTTAACTCGATTACATTACAGTCTGGCTGCTCAGAATAAAAAATGAACTTTATTTATTCCTACAGAAATTACTCTTTAGTATTATAAAAGAAGTAAGGCGATCATAAGATTGTTCGGTTGGTTGTATCAAGTTCTGTTACTGTGTATCAGAAAATAAATTATCTGCCTAAGCAAAATATTCTTTAGTGAAACATTACTCGTAGGAGATTTTTTATATATCCATGATTCACTAAATTGAAAAATATTTGAATACTGTCTTATATACTTTAAAAATTCAGCAGGGGTACATAGAGTACCTGCAGTTGTCAAGAACTGTAAGGGGACAATGATTCTGCCCTGCTTGCAATCTAACAAGTTAGCCAGCCACATAAGACCACCAGGACATCATTATTAGCACTTCAGGAAGGCTGAGTTTCTATAATTGGTTTGTTTCCATAGGTAATATTTTCATTGGTTCCATTCTGTCCTATATGCCACAAGTCCCATAGTGGAGGGTGTAGTTGTTATTGTTCAGTTGCTCAGTCATGTCCAACTCTTTGCTACCCCATATACAGCAGCAGGTCAGGCTTCCCCATCCTTTACTCTCTCCTGGAACTTGCTCAAAGTCATGTCCGTTGAGTTAGTGATGCCATCCAACCATCTTATCCTCCATCGTCCCTTCTCTTTCAGCCCTCAATCGTTCCCAGCATTACGGTCTTTTCCAATGAGTCTACTCTTTGCATCAGGTGGCCAATTATTGGAGCTTCAGCTTCAGCATCAGTCCTTACAATGAATATTCAGAGTTGATTTCCTTTAGGATTGGCTGGTTTGATTACCTTGCTGTACAAGGTACTCTTAGTTCTTTTCTCTAGCTTCACAGTTCAAAAACGTCAATATTTTGGCACTCAGCCTTCTTTATTGTTCAAATTTCACATCCATACATGACTACTGGAAAAACCATAGCTTTGACTGTACAGACCTCTGTCAGCAAAGTGATGTCTCTGTTTTATAATGTCTAGGTTTACCTGTCTAGGTTTACCATATCTTTTCTGCCAAGCAGCAGGTGTCTTTTAATTTCATGGCTGTAGTTACTGTCTGCAGTGATTTTGGAGCCCAAGAAAATAGTCTGTCATTGTTTCTGTTTTCCCCCCATCCATTTACCATTAAGAGATGGGACCAGATGCCATGATCTTAGTTTTAGAATGTTGAGTTTTAAGCCAGCTTTTCACTCTCCTCTTTCATCTTCATCAAGAGGCACTTTAGTTCCTCAATTTTTTCTGCCATTAAGGAGGTGTCATCTGTATAATCTGATGTTATTGATATTTCTCCTGTTGATCTTGATTCCAGCTTATGCTTCATCCAGCCAGGCATTTCACATGATGTACTCTGCATGTACGTTAAGTAAGCAGATGACGATATACAGCTTTGACATACTCCTTTACCAATTTAGAACCTGTCCACAGTTATATGTCGAGTTCTAACTCTTGCTTCATGACCTGCATACAGGTTTCTCAGGAGGCAGGTATGGTGGTCTGGTATTCTCATCTGTTTAAGAATTTTCCACATTTTTTGTGATCCACACAGTCAAAGGTTTTAGTGTAGTCAATAAAGCAGCAGCTGCTGCTGCTGCTGCTGCTAAGTTGCTTCAGTTGTGTCCAACTCTGTGCGACACCATAGATGGCAACCCACCAGGCTCCCCCATCCCTGGAATTCTCAAGGTAAGAACACTGGAATGGGTTGCCATTTCCTTCTCTGATGCATGAAAGTAAAAAGTGAAAGTCGTGTCCAACTCTTAGCAACCCCATGGACTGTAGCCCAACAGGTTCCTCCATCCATGGGATGTTCCAGACAAGAGTATTGGAATGGGGTGCCATTGCCTTCTCTGCAATGAAGCAGAGATAGATGTTTTTCTGGACTTCCCTTGCTTTTTCTCTGATCCAAGGGATGTTTTCAATTTGATCCTTGGTTCCCCTGTCTTTTCTAAATCTAGCTTGTATATCTGAAAGTTCTCGGTTCATGTACTGTTAAAGCATAGTTTGAAAGATTTTGTGCATTACCTTGCTAGCATGTGAAATGGGTGCAATTGTGTGATAGTTTGAACATTCTTTGTCATTGTCCTTCTTTGGGATTAAAATGAAACGTGACCTTTTCCAGTCCTGTGGCCACTGCTGAGTTTTCCAAATTTGCTGGCATATTGAATGCAGCACTTTAACAGCTTATCTCTTAGGATTTGAAATTACTCAGCTGGGATTCCATCGTGCCTACTAGCTTTGTTCGTAGTAGTGCTTCCTAAGGCCCATTTAACTTCACACTCCAGGATGTCTGGCTCTAGGTGAGTGACCACACCATCATGGTTAACTGGTCATTAAGACCTTTTTGTATAGTTTTCTATGTATTCTGGCCATCTCTTCTTAATCTCTTCTTCTTCTATTAGGTCTATACTTTTTCTGCCCTTTATTGTACTCATCTTTGCATGAAATGTTCCCTTGCTATCTCTTATTTTCTTGAGGACAAGTCTTTCCATTCCACTGTTTTCCTCTATTTCTTTCCATTGTTCACTTAAGAAGGCTTTTTTATCTCTCCTTGCTCTTCCTTGGAACTCTGCATTCAAATTGGTGTATCTTTCCTTTTCTCCTTTGCATTTTGCTTCTCTTCTTTTGTCAGCTATTTGCAAGGCTTTCACAGACACCCATTTTGCCTTTTTGCATTACTTTTTCTTGGTGATGGTTTTGGTCACTACCTCCTATACAATGTTACAAACCGCAATCCATAGTTCCTCTGGCACTCTGTCTATTGGATCTAATCCCTTGACTCTATTTGTCACTTCTACTGTATAATCGTAAAGGTTTTATTTATGTCTTACCTGAATTGCCTAGTAATGTTCCCTACTTTCTTCAATTTAAGTGTGAATTTTGCAATAAAGAGCTCATGATCTGAGCCACAGTCAGTTCCCAGTCTTGTTTTTTTCTGACTGTATAGAGCATCTCTATCTTCAGCTGTGAGGAATATTATCAATCTGATTTCAGCATTGACCATCTGGGATGTCCATGTGTAGAGTCATCTCTTGTATTGTTGGATGAGGGTGTTTGCTATGACCAGTGCATTCTCTTGGCAAAACTGTTTGGCCTGCTTCATTTTGTATTCCAAGGCAAAACTTGCCTGTTATTTCTGGTATCTCTTGACTTCCTATTTGTGCTTTCCAGTCCTCTGTGATGAAAGGGGCATCTTTTTTGGTGTTAGTTCTAGAAAGTCTTGTAGGTCTTCATAGACTTGTTCAACTTATCTTCTTTGGTATTAGACTTGGATTATTGTTATTTTGAATGGTTTGTCTTGGAAACAAATGAAGATCATTCTGTCACTTTTAAGATTGCACCCAAGCATTGAATTCTGAACTCTTTTGTTGACTGTGAAGACTACTTCATTTCTTCCTAAGGGATTCTTGCCCACAGTAGTAGACACAATGATTATCTGAATTAAATTTGCCCATTCCTGTCCATTTTAGTTCACTGATTCCTAAAACGTCAGTGTTCACTCTTGCCATCTCCTGTTTGACCACTTCCAATTTACCTTGATTCATGGACCTAGTACTCCAGGTTCCTATGCAATATTGTTCTTTACAGCATTGGACTTTACTTCCATCACCAGACACATCCACAACTGAATGTCGTTTCCGCTGTGGCTCAGTCTTTTCATTCCTCTGGAGCTATTTCTCTACTCTTCTCTAGCAGCATGAGGACACCTACTGACCTGGAGGGTTCATCTTTCAGTGTCATATTTTTTGCCTTTTCATGCTGTTCATGGGTTCTCAAGGCAAGAACGCTGAAGTGGTTAGACATGCTGCTCTCCAGTTGACCACATTTTTTCAGGGGATGTAAAAAGAGGCCCAGATAGATAAAGTACGCACAGTGGGTTTGTGTCTAAGTTAATGACACTGAGTCTTGAAACACTGCTTCCCTCATTCTTGTAAGAGACTTGTTAGCAAAATCTGCTTTACTATCCCAGAGAGGAAACAAATCTTNTGAGTGAAGATGTGTATAAGAGACAGATATATATGTGGTAGTGTATATATTGCCAATGCTACTCTCTCAATTCATCCATATCTCCTTCCCCCACAGTGTTCACAACAGAATATTAACTCAGACATTAAGTCATGTTCTTTTAAGATTCTATATGGCATGTGTATCTTATTCATGAGAGGAAAACAGAACAGCTTAATAGTAGAATTTATATAAATTTTTAAAAGGAAACATCAGAGTACACTGCTAAGACTCTAGCCTAAACATATACACTAAAAATAGGGTAGATATTTTTCAGTTGCCCAAATAGAGTTCCTTTATCCTATGAAATAAATGACACAAACACATAAACTGTCAGCTATTACTATTTTTTTTTCAGAATTTTTCTCTTATTTCAAAAGAAATCAAGCAATCACACACACAAAAAATAGTTCATAAAGGATTATTTAGAAATATAAACACAGCAAATTTTATTTCTGGTTATTATTGTCCTGAACTTCAAAACAACATATATTTTCTAGATGAGGAAGACAAGACAATTTACCTCTCCTTTATGCAGAGGTCCTGCTAGCAAGGGAACGTTTAGTAAAGAGTTAAATTAGGTTGGTTTCAGCAGCTGTACTTGTGATCTTCGAGGACCTGACTTTAAGAAAAGATCTCCTCCCCTGGTTGCATATGCCCAGCTATTGATGTTTTCCATTGTGCTGAGTGGTGGTTTTCAACTGCTGGAAAAAGAAATGCCAAAACATGCACTGACCCTTGTCAATACTCAGGAAGGATATCAGAATAATATTAACCTTTCATTCCAACTTCAGCACCTGTTTTTTTTTTTAATCAATTTCAATACAACACAAATGCATGCTTTGATATTTTCAAGAATTAATAGATATTAGTAAAATAAGCTGTGATAAAGACAGAGGAAGTGATACTTCATTCGTAGCACAGAATGTGTGTTGCAAGGGCACAAACCTAAACCTTAAATTCAGATCTGAATAAAGCAAATTATTTTAAAACCACAGATTCTCTGTTTAAAAACCTCAGAGGCTGCTTAGAGTTCTTAATTGTCATTGGTCACATTGTACTACCTAAGTGAGAATGTTTCATTTCTATTTACTACCTGGGTAGATATTCTAATAAAGTGAATTTGCTCATTTTATATATAACCCTTTTCTCTTGGGCCACATCAACCACAATGAAAATCTATATCTCTTAAGGCTTCTCCATACTTCCACAGGATCTTATTCTACTTGTTTTCTCATTAAAAGAATTCTTTCATCTCTGCAGTGAGTTGTATATTGGAAAAATGGCAAAGCTTACAGCCTTTAGCTATCAGTGGTACTCATCTGAGAAACTGGAGATAGTTTTCGGAATAGCACATGAGAGAGTTGGTGTAAGACTCTCAATACTTGGAATGTGGTCCCCCCACTTAACCCTCTTATCTGCTACTCCCAAGAGCAGATCTTCTTTCTTGGCAGCGCTGACTAGCTATTCTCTGTCCAGGAGGCTCACTCTGAACCAATGGCTTCGAGAAACTCTTCTCCAGGTTCTTAGCAGTATAGTGCCACAAGTCCCAGTGGTCTCTCCTGCTGCCTAGCGTCAGTTATGTCTCTCTAAAATAGCTGCATCTTCAAACCTTTCCTTTATGACTCCTACAAGACCATGTTTGTCTTTTGACCTGCCAAACAGTTCTGCATAGTGTGCAAATATACGTGGATGGGTTTATAAAGATGTAAACTGTGTGACTACAACAACACAGAGGGGAGAGAGAACAAAGCTATACAGTAGTAACATAAAGTTGGTACTAATCCTAACTATCAATGCGTGTGCCCAGTTACCCAGTTGTGTCAACCGTTTATGACCCTTTGAACTGTAACCCGCCAGGCTCCTCTGTCCATGGTATTCTCCAGGCAAGAATACTGGAGTGGGTTGCCATTTCCTCCTCTAAGGGAATCTTTCCAACCCAGAGATAAAACTCAAATCTCTTACATCTCCTGCATTGCAGGCAGTCTTTGTTGCTGAGCCACTGGGGAAGCCCACTAACTGGATTAGAAACTGTGGCTCTCAGGAGCATTTGGCCCACAAATATAAATTTGCTTGTCCCAAAGAGTGTTTAACATTTTAAAATTACAAGATATAGAAATAGAAGTTTTCACATAAAAATCTTGATTTCCATTTCTCCTTAAAAATATTGAAATCCATGCAAAATTAAAGATGGCATGGTGGCTCTTACATGACCACCATGTTCTGGTAGTGAGTGGAAATTTCTTCTTTAGGCAGGTCTTTGTCTCTGTAGTTTGTGATAGAGCACACATTCCTTAGGATGACTTCTGAGCTAATTATACTTGTGTTATATTTCCAATTTCTGTAAGTATTCAAGTCTATGTAGGACTCTTACCAAAACTCTGTCTCTAAAGGGAAGTTCACAGGGTCTCAAACAGGAGTCTGTAGACCCATTCAGTGGCCTTGGACTTTTTCTCAGTGGTGTATGAACTGATGATGGGAACTGTTTTAGTCTCTTCTGGCAGAGCATATATTATATCAGAATACTAAAAACTCAGTGACTCGAAAAAAAAAAAAAGCCTATTACTCACAGTTGTAGAACAGCCTTGGGAAGTTCAAGTTCAAGGCACCAACAGATTCCACCAACAGATTCGATGTCTGTCTTGCATTTTCATTGCCAGCCATTGTCTCACTGTATCCTCCTAAGAGGCAAGAGATCTTTCTTGGATCACTAATCCCATTCGTGAGGCTTCTGTCCTCATGACCTAATCACCTCCCAAAGGCCCCACCTCTTAGTATCTTCACACTGGAAGTAAAGTTTCAACATATAAATTTTGGAGGATGCAAACATTCAACCTGTGATGGGAGCTTANCTAATCCCATTCATGAGGCTTCTGTCCTCATGACCTAATCACCTCCCAAAGGCCCCACCTCTTAGTATCTTCACACTGGAAGTAAAGTTTCAACATATAAATTTTGGAGGATGCAAACATTCAACCTGTGATGGGAGCTTAATTTGTTTTCTTTTAGTTCAATGATTATTTATCAATTGAACTATTGTTCTATCTGCAAGGAGATCCAACCAGTACATCCTAAAGGAGATCAGTCCTGGGTGTTCATTGGTAGGTCTGATGTTGAAGCTGAAACTCCAATACTTTGGCCACCTGATGTGAAGAGCTGACTCATTTGAAAAGACCTTGATGCTGGGAAAGATTGAGGGCAGACAGAGATGAGATGGTTGGATGGCATTATCGACTCAATAGACATGGGTTTGGGTGAACTCCGGGAGTTGGTGATGGACAGGGAGGCCTGGCGTGCTGCGGTTCATGGGGTCACAAAGAGTCAGAGAAGACTGACCAAATGAACTGAACTGAACTGATTGTTCTATCTATGAAATTATCGATATGATGCCTTTAATACTAACCTATTATTCCCAAACTACTTTAAGTGGTATGGATTAACATAAAAAGAATATATGAAAACTTAAAGGTAAATGATACATTTGTAAGAATTAAAGGCCAGATGTCATATGATGCCCTATGCACAAAATTTCACAATAACTTAATCTGAAGAGAGGATGGTAGAAATGAATCATCACATGGCATTAGAACTGTGAAAGATCCCAAGTGAAACATCCTTGAAGCAGTATTATATTCACACCAAAAGCAACAATTTATTTTCAGCAAAACAGTATTAACAGTCATATCAATTTTGTTAATCTGAATTGTATTTGTTTTGTAGTTTCTACTTAATTTGGTTTTATAGATATTTAAGCACAGTTACAGTCACAGAGTTAGGCACAACTGAGCATGCACTCATGGGGAAGAAAAATTACAAAAAAGTATAAAAAATCATATACTGAATTTCACATCTGTACATATTAAAGCCACATTCTATCTAAAAACAATTTAGGTTACAATTCAAAAAAATGAATATTTTCCTTTAATACGGTCCATTTAGTTTTCAAATTTGAAATATTCTGCTTTGAGAATTTTTCCTCATTTTATGTAGGATCAGGTTTTGGCTTGTTTGCCTTGAGAGGAAGGGTTCATTCCAAGGATTTGGGTCTCTACCTCAGAGCACAACCCAGGAGAAAGAGAATGGTTAGCTGCAGAGGGTGCTCCAGGTGCCTGAGGAGAGTGCTGATGAATGCAACATAGAGCGGGGAGGGGCAGAGGTGATGCCACATCAGAGCTCAGCTCAGGATCCAGGTCAGGTGAAGCTCAGCAAGGCCGGGGATGCAGCATCCTGGCAACTGTTTAGGCTGCTAGCTGGCAATTGAGATTCTACCTTTATGATTTACAAAAAGAGTGCTGCATGGCTGGAGTAGTCTGGCTAACAAATACCTGAGATGGGTGAACAATAACAGTGGTACTCACAAATTGGTCAGAAGTAATTCTTCAAAGGGACTAATTTAAAACTTCAAGAATCACATTAGCAAGCATCCCAATGTAATACCATAATGTCTTCTACTCAAGGGATTGTTCATTTGTCTTCAACTAGAACATGGATGTACTACTGTGCCTTCTTTTTGAAACATGCTCTCACGCTTCCCAAGAAGGCCCACCTGGATTTTCAAAGTAGAGCATAGCACACTGTCCTGAGGTTGGACATTCCTTTTTGCATCTAATTTTGAAAGTTAACTGGGATCCAGAATAATCCTGATTATCTCATAGTGGCCCAATCCAGACATAAATTTTAATTATATGAAATGTTGAAATCTATGGCTGGTATTATTTGCCTGATATCTGTTTGAGAAGAAATGATAGCACTACTTTGATGAAATGTATGTGAGATTTTCAGCTGGAATGTTGATTTAAGACATCTGATCAAGTTTGAAAAGGGTACTTCTCTAAGCCAAGTTTGTTCCCTTTCTTAGACTTACAGCCCCAAAATGTAACTATGAATCAGAAAGACAGGGTTATTTAGGAGCCTTAGGCTAATTAAAATAGAGTGTGGGCGTCTAGGGATGGAAGACCTTGTTTATTCACATGATTGTTTCAAAAGACCCAGTTATTGAGATCTAGAATTTGGTTTTGAAAGCTGATTTTCCACTCCTGATGCAAGTAAACCATAGTCCACATGTAGTAATCTGCACATGGGGCAAACTGGGTTTCCATAGAAACATTCCAACATGTGATATACTTTCTGAGTCACTGCTGTTGTAATATATGTTAAACACTGAAAATATTGTGCTGAGCCAGACAGAACTTCTATTCCCATGGAGTAATAATCTAATGCCAGGCATTAAACTGAGTTCTCACTGCAAGTCAGCTCTCTTAATTCCAGAATTAACCCTGTATCCTAGATGCTGTTTAGAATTATAGTTGCTTTTCTTAAGATTCCGCAATACCAAGTGGTAGAGCTGAGATCAAAAATAGGGAGTTTGACTAATAAGAACATGCTGTATAGCACAGGGAACTCTTTTCAATACTCTGTAATGGCCTATATGGGAAAAGAATCTAAAACAAGAGTGGATATATATATATATACTGGAGAAGGGAATGGCAACCCACTCCAGTATTGTTGCCTGGAAAATCCCACAGATGGAGGAGCCTGGAGAGTCCCAACCCATTGGGTCACACTCAGATACGACTGAGCAACTGACACACACACTCAAGTATAAATATAACTGATTCACTTTTGCTGTACACCTGAGACTAATACCACATTATAAATCAACTATACTCCAATAAATTTTTTTTTAAATAGGCAGTTTGATTTTAGTGCCCAAACTCTGACCTACATACAGTAAATATGTCTGTATGTAGTGTCTACCTCTTAGGCAGTTTTCTTTGCTTTGGTTCTAAATGCAATTTATTATTATTTTTTTAATTAATTTATTTTTTAATTTGACTTTACAATACTCTATTGGGTTTGCCATACATCGACATGAATCCACCACAGGTGTACACAAGCTCCCAATCCCGAATCCCCCTCCCACCTCCCACCCCACAACGTCTCTCTGGATCATCCCCGTACACCAGCCCCAAGCATCCTACATCCTGCATCGAACATAGACCGGCGCCTCGTTTCTTACATAATAGTATATATGCTTCAATGCCATTCTCCCAGATCNTCTCCTCCACTCCGGCTCTCCAGCGGCTGCACACGGGCTTCTCCTCCACTCCAGCTCTCCAGCTGCGGCACACGGGCTTCTCCTCCACTCCAGCTCTCCAGCTGCGGCACACGGGCTTCTCCTCCACTCCAGCTCTCCAGCTGCGGCACACGGGCTTTGTTGCCCCACAGCATGTGGGATCTTAGTTCCCCAACGAGAGAATCAAACCAGCATCCCCTGTATATTGGAAGGCAGATTCTTAACCACCAGGGAAGTCCCTAAAACTGAATCACTTTGCTGTACACCTAAAACTAACTCACCGTTGTAAATCAACTAGACATCAACTTTTTAATTATTATACAATTTTGTTTTTAAAATGCATGTAATATTGTGTCACACACACAGAAGTAAAGCCCGATACCGTCTGCCTTTTATGGAATCTTTACTGTGTGTCAAGAGGTGCTATGCTAAGCAGGTGAAAACCTTGTCACATTTTCTCTTCCCAACAACCCCAAGATTTAGGTATCATGATGCGCATTTTATAGGTGTGGCAATAAAGACTCTGAGTGGTTAAGACATCCAGTTAATCCATAACAGACCTGGAACTTCAGTGCAAATGGATCTGACATCAAACTCCATGATTTTAACCTACAGGCTGTGGCTTCAACTTGTACAAGCAATTAAAAAATTGGGAATGAGAGATTTACATAAAATTCTCTTTTTAGCCTTAGTATATATCAAAAACCATAAAATGTTCACACTTCTTAATCCAGCAATGAGATTTCTGGGAACAAGTCTTAAAGAAATCAGAAATTCACCCACATAGGTATGCACAAAGATGATTGTTGCAATGTTATTTATAATAGAGAAAAGTTGGAAGCAAACTAAGTGACCAGCATTAGGGAAAGGGTGTTTTAATAAAATGGAGTATTATATAACCAGAAAAAGTATGCTGGCATAGGATAGAAAATTGTGTGTATATAATGCGAACTGTGTAAAGAAAAATGCACAGAAAAAAAAAAAATACAGACACACAAGCACAATGGAAACCACATGTCAAATGTAATCAAAGACTTCCCTGGCGGAACAGTGGATAAGAGTACACCCACCAATGCAGGGCACACGTGGCCAGTCCCTGGTCTGGGAGGAATCCAGATGCTGAGGATATAAGTAATATATAACTAAGCCTGTGCCTGCAACTCCTGAAGCCCAGGTGCTTTGGAGCCTGTGCTCTGCAACAAGAAAAGCCACCACAGTGAGAAGTGTGTGCACGGCAACAAACAGTGTCCCCCAGTCCCACAACCAGAGAAAGCCCGAGCCATGAAGACCCAGTACAGCCCCCAAAAATGTAATTAAGCAGTGGCCTCTATAAGGAAGTTAGGAACTTTATCCCCCTACACATCCAGATTTTCTACTAATACATTTGAGCACCTCATTCTTGAAATCAAGAAAAAAATAAATTTAAAAAAAAAAAAAAACATCTTGTATCTTGACTGGAGTCATGTCAGCTGGGTCAGCCTGAGCAGTAGGTAAAATGAGAGAATTCATGGCCAAATCCCCTCCCCACCACTTGATGCCAGGACATATAGATGTCAAAACATTGATTGAGCTGATATCTTGGCTGTGACATGCAAGGGTCTGAATTCAAATCATTCCAGTCACTCACAGATTCAAAGAGGACTTCCCTGGTGGTCCAGTGGTTAAGAATCCACCTGCCAATGCAGGGGATACAGGTTCAATCCCTGGTCCGGGAAGCTCCCACATGCCAACGGGCAGCTAAACCGGTTGCACCACAACTGCTGAGCCCCAGAGCCCACGCTCGGCAACAGGAGAAGCCATCGCAGGGAGAAGCCTGCACGCCGAAACTGAAGAGTGCGCCCTACTCACTGCAAGTAGGGAAGGCCTGAGTGCAGCAGCCACAACCCAGAGCAACCAAAGAAATGACAGCAACAACAAAAGGATTCAAAGAAAGCAGAATCATTCATCTTAAAATCAAAAAGATACACTGTGATGTTCTTACAGCTTGTTGAACACTTCTATTAAATGTTATCATGTTCTGTACTTTTGACTGACTGTTAATTCTTCAGGGGAGGGGAGGGGAGGGGAGGAGGAAAAAACAACCCAGAATGGGGCCCAACCCTGGGAAACAAACTGTTGAAACGATGAAACTTACTATAAGATTGGTGGGCTCTTTCAGAGGAATTAGAATTAAAGCTAATAACCCAATTTGGAATAATTTAAAGCTCTTTTTAGGGAAGTTTCTGACTCAATTGGGCTCATTATGCATGGATTTAATGTGTAACAATTTGTTCTTGAAAGCTAACATTATTGTTGGCAATAAAGATAGGAAGTGGAAATAAGTTTCCAATATGGAAAGCAGATTTATTTCTCGTTTCATATGGACTTGTTCCGGGTCTCTGCTTATGAATCACACCATGCTCCCCGCAGTAAGATGCTGTCCATGCAAGTTGGTTATGATAAATGGCCTGTAATTGTGAATCTGATATTGGTTTTCAATATTGAATTTATCATTCTGTCCTCTTAACAGATATTAAATACTTTTAAGAATTTATCCATTTGCCTGATCCATCTGTGATTTTTCAATATGTAAAATTTATTAGTTTCCTAGTTTTTTTTTTGAGATTTTAACAGCCGACAACATCATTAATAATGCTGAGTAATGGAACTGACCTCTTTTAAACCTCATTCCTTTCCACTAATCCAGAACATCCAAATTGAATCAAAATGTATTCGATGTAGAGACCCGAAACGAAGATGACCCTGGTAGGTGCCTGATTTGAAATGCAGCTCCAGCGGCCACTGCATAACCTACCTCCAAGCTCCCTAGAGGGAGCCAAGCCCAGGCTGCCCGCACTTTCGCTCTCTCCTCCTTCTCCTCCCATTGGATGAGCCAACTCAGGCAGCCCTCCTCTCCTCAGCTGCCTCAGTTTCTTCAGCGCAGGATGATTGATGATGATAATAATGCAGCTTGTCTGGCTCCCTGGTGGAGAGCGCTTTGTGAATTAATGGAAGCGTGCAGGCTGTGAACTTAAGGACGGCTCCGTGGCTGCTCTGGAACTCCCATCGAGCTTGACTGCCCTTCACTGTGGGGATGGTGGGAAGGACGGCTAGAAGAAACTGGGCTAGGGGAGAGAGAAACCAGGCTGTGTGGAACACCAACAATAATGCGGAACTTACCCTGACCCCTGGTTCTGTGCGTTTAAGGCCACCCTTGCCTGTTGCCACTAGAACAGCATGAAGCTAGCAGGATTGGAGGTTGTGCCTTTACTGGGTTTTGCAACCTACAAGACTGCATTTCAAGGTTCCTGTAGTGTCTGCTGTGTTAAGTGGACACTTAGAGGCACAAAAGCCTACAGAACAGAGCTCCCGTGTTCAGGGAACACACTGGCCACCAGTCCAGGGGGACCCTCAGTCAGGGTCCAGGAAGGGTCCAGGAAGGGTTCAGGGCTCTGTACACACACAGGATGATGAGCCTTGCGATGGGCTGGGGGACAGATAATCCAGCAGTCCAGCTGAGTTTCCCGTCACACTTAGGGGAGGCAGAAGGTCACCTTTTCAGTGTGACTCCAGATGGACAGCCCCACTGCTGCCTCCGACCTGTGGATAATTGAAAAATAGCTACAGTTCCATCCCTAGAGGCCTAATTTCACATTCTTGAGGTGGCCGGATTGACTTTCAGTTCATTGCAAATTGGCTTCTTTGGAAGTTTTGTCTATTTAAGGATTACAGGCCAAGATCAAAGCTATCAGAAGAATCCGGGAGCTGTCACCAGGGTCACCAAGAGGCGACAAGTTTCCAGGGGGCCCCCGGTTAAGGAGAAAATATATTTTTTACTAGAAGCCAAAGGCCACCTGGTTCCAGACCTGGCCCCCGTGTGCATCTCAAATGTTCAATAAAATGTCCCAGTTGAAACCTGATTCCAAGGCTCCAGACTCCCTTCACTATTGTTTTTCTGCCCTACTTGGACATGATTTACAAACTATTATAAAAGAAGCTATGTCTTCCCCAGATCCCAGGCATTTCACAACCTTTTGTAGATTCAGTTTTTACTGCCTGGGTCTCTTACTACACTCTTCATATCAGTGGTTTAACTATCCCTCAAACCCATCTTCCTTCAACAGCAAAAGGTAATTTCAACCTGACAAATGTTTACTGAGTACCTATGAGTGCCTAGATGCTTAGCACTGGGCAAACTACTGTGGAGATGCAAGAAATATATAAAAAATACAGCCTCTACCCTCAGGTAGAACTAGGAATGGCACTGTACTTAATAATCAATTATTAAACATTTACTGCATGCCTGGCACTGTGCTGGATGCTGCAAAGACAGGAAAAAGAAGCATGCTTAGTCCCTCCCAAGGAGCTTACCTTATTAGTTTTTACCCGCTTCAGTCATATCTCACTCTCTACAACCTCATGGACCATGGCCAGCCAGGCTCCTCTCTCCATGGGATTCTCCAGGCAAGAATACTGGAATGGATTGCCATTTCCTTCTCCATACCTTATTAGAAAGAGATCTTAATATATAAACCATGACTTTTTATAATGAAATGTTAAGTTGCGTGGTTGAGACAATAAGTACATAAGAGCTGAGAAGGAACCATGTAGGCAAAATAATCAGAAGTAATCTTATGAAGGAGGAGGCAGTGAAACAGGGCATGAGAGAAGAATGGGATGTGGGCAGGCAGAGAGGCAGCAATAGATATTGTGTGTGTGTTTGTGAATTGCTGTCTTTATTGTTCAGGGCTTCAAATATCTGCCCACTTCCCTATACCTATCAGACAAAGGAGAGGGGCTGCAAACATTTAGGGAATCCTAACCTTGTGCCTGTGGAAAATTCTGAGAGAGATGGGAATCCCAGACCACCTACCTGCCTCTTGAGAAACCTGTATGCAGGTCAGGAAGCAAGAGTTAGAACTGGACATGGAACAACAGACTGGTTCCAAATAGGGAAAGGAGGACGTCAAGGCTGTATATTGTTACCCTGCTTATTTAACTTCTATGCAGAGTACATCATGAGAAACGCTGGACTGGAAGAAACACAAGCTGGAATCAAGACTGCTGGGAGAAATATCAATAACCTCAGATATGCAGATGACATCACCCTTATGGCAGAAAGTGAAGAGGAAATAAAGAGCCTCTTGATGAAAGTAAAAGAAGAGAGTGAAAAAGTTAGCTTAAAGCTCAACATTCAGAAAACGAAGGTCATGGCATCCGGTCCCATCACTTCATGGGAAATAGATGGGGAAACAGTAGAAACAGTGTCAGACTTTAATTTGGGGGGCTCCAAAATCACTGCAGATGGTGACCGCAGCCATGAAATTAGAAGACGCTTACTCCTTGGAAGAAAAGTTATG
>SJYV01007153.1:583069-604305 GCA_006410875.1 Neotragus pygmaeus
GAAGGGTTGACTCATTGGAAAAGACTCTGATGCTGGGAGGGATTGAGGGCAGGATCAGAAGGGGACGACTGAGGATGAGATGGCTGGATGGCATCACTGACTCGATGGACGTGAGTCTGAGTGAACTCCAGGAGTTGGTGATGGACAGGGAGGCCTGGCGTGCTGCAATTCATGGGGTCACAAAGAGTCGGACACGACTGTGCAACTGAACTGAACTGAACTGCAGGAGAAAAGAGGCAGGGGAGAGGTATGATGATAAAGAAAATCTGGGACTTTAGTATCTGAAGTCAGTTTGTAACTAATCCATAAATGGCTTCTCTATGGCTTGGAGCTGGGGATCCAAACTCCTGTATTTGGTAAACTATGCCTGTGGAACCTTTCCTCCTCCTGTCGAAAGCTCCTGATTTTCTAGGTGTTGATGCACTCTCTTTGCTCTTACCTTTCTTGGTCTTTCATTAGCTGTAAGGGGTTTAAAAAAGACCTCATGTCCCCTACTTCCACTTACTCTCAGCCTCTTATTCACTTCCACCTCTTGTTCCCTTNCGAAAGCTCCTGATTTTCTAGGTGTTGATGCACTCTCTTTGCTCTTACCTTTCTTGGTCTTTCATTAGCTGTAAGGGGTTTAAAAAAGACCTCATGTCCCCTACTTCCACTTACTCTCAGCCTCTTATTCACTTCCACCTCTTGTTCCCTTCAGATCAGCGTATTTTTAAGATATGCACGATGAAGACTTTCTCCAAAATGTTGCCTGTTCCATTTTTCAAAGACTATGCTGCTGCTGCTGCTGCTAAGTCACTTCAGTTGTGTCCGACTCTGTGTGACCCCATAGACGACAGCCCACTAGGCTCCACCGTCCCTGGGATTCTCCAGGCAAGAACACTGGAGTGGGTTGCCATTTCCTTCTCCAATGCATGAAAATGAAAAATGAAAGCGAGGTCACTCAGTCATGTCTGACTCTTTGCGACCCCATGGACTGTGGCCTACAAGGCTTTTCCGTCCATGGGATTTTCCAGGCAAGAGTACTGGAGTGGGATGCCATCACCTTCTCCATAGTCAGATGCTTTACCCTCTGAGCTACCGGGGAAGCCCTTCAAAGACCATAGATGTTACCAAAGCTGTGGTCAACCAGACTTGGCATGTTAGCATTCTTTTCTATTATTAATCATTGATAAATTACAATTTTCTAACTGTAAGTAGTTTTAAAAATTATAAATGAATATGTGAAATACCAGATAGATATAAACATGTCAAATAATAAATTTAAAATCAAGTTATTGCTAACTTCCACTGCCTCTCTTAGCCTAGTTCCTCAAAAGTAATTACTGCTAATAGTTTGGTGTGTATTTATCCAGTTATTTTTAATAGGGACACACACATTTAAACTTAAGGATCTTTTTAATATCATAAATGGCATCATAGTAAGCTGTTCTTCTACAACCTGCTCTTTTATTTTATTATTTTTTAAATTATTTTATTTTATTTTTATTTTTTACTTTACAATACTATGTTGGTTTTGCCATACATTGACATGAATCCACCACAGGTGTACTTGAGTTCCCAACCCTGAACCCCACTCCCATCACCCTCCCCTTATCATCTCTCTGGGTCATCCAGTGCACCAGCCCCAAGCATCCTGTATCCTGTATCGAACCTAGACTAGTGATTCGTTTCTTACATGATAGTGTACATGTTTCAATGCCATACTCCCAAATCTTCCCACCCTCTCCCTCTCCCACAGAGTCCAAAAGTCTGTTCTTTATATCTGTGTCTCTTTTGCTGTCTCGCATACAGGGTTATTGCTACCATCTTTCTAAATTCCATATATATGTGTTAGTATACTGTGGTGTTTTCTTTCTGACTTACTTCACTCTGTATAATTGGCCCCAGTTTCATCCACCTCATTAGAACTGATTCAAATGTGTTCTTTTTAATGGCTGAGTAATACTCCATTGTGTATATGTACCACTGCTTTCTTATCCATTCGTCTGCTGAGAGACATCTAGGTTGCTTCCATGTCCTGGGTATTACAAACAGTGCTGTGATGAACATTGGGGTACACGTGTCTCTTTCAGTTCTGGTTTCCTCAGTGTGTATGCCCAGCAGTGGGATTGCTGGGTCATAAGGCAGTTCTATTTCCAGTTTTTTAAGGAATCTCACACTGTTCTCCATAGTGGCTGTACTAGTTTGCATTCCCAACAACAGTGTAAGAGGCTTCCCTTTTCTCCACACCCTCTCCAGCATTTATTGCTTGTAGACTTTTGGATCGCAGCCATTCTGACTGGTGTGAAATAGTGCTTCATTGTGGTNTCCATAGTGGCTGTACTAGTTTGCATTCCCACCAACAATGTAAGAGGGTTCCCTTTTCTCCACACCCTCTCCAGCATTTATTGCTTGTAGACTTTTGGATCGCAGCCATTCTGACTGGTGTGAAATAGTGCTTCATTGTGGTCTTGATTTGCATTTCTCTGATAATGAGTGATTTTGAGCATCTTTTCATGTGCTTGTTAGCCATTCGTATGTCTTCTTTGGAGAAATGTCTATTTAGTTCTTTGGCCCATTTTTGGATTGGGTCATTTGTTTTTCTGGAATTGAGCTGCATAAGTTACTTGTATATTTTTGTGATTACTTGTCAGTTGCTTCATTTGCTATTATTTTCTCCCATTCCGAAGGCTGTCTTTTCACCCTGCTTGTAGTTTCCTTTGTTGTGCGAAAGTTTTTAATTTTAATTAGATTCCATTTGTTTATTTTTGCTTTTATTTCCATTATTCTGGGAGGTAGATCATAGAGGATCCTGCTGTGATTTATGTCAGAGAGTGCTTTGCCTATGTTCTCCTTTAGGAATTTTATAATTTCTGGTCTTACATTTAGATCTTTAATCCATTTTGAGTTTATTTCTTATGAATGGTGTTAGAAAGTGTTCTAGTTTCATTCTTTTACAAGTGATTGACCAGTTTTCCCAGCACCACCTGTTAAAGAGATTGTCTTTAATCCATTGTAAATTTTTGCCTCCTTTGTCAAAGATAAGGTGTCCCTAGGTGTGTGGATTTATCTCTGGGCTTTCTATTTTGTTCCATTGATCTATATTTCTGTCTTTGTGCCAGCACCATTTTATCTCGGATATTACTTCACATCTCTCTCACATGTCTCAATAGATATTACTACATCATTCTCTTTGACAAAGTATTTCATGATAAGCTTAAGTCCTGATTTATTAATAAGTGTTTACATTTGCTCTAGTTTTTTACCATTACAAATAACATACTTATATATATATATGTGCCAGTGTTTTTGTAGGGTCAAATCCAGTAAATGAAACTTAATGCCAAAGTGAAAACAAAAGTTTTTTTATTGGTTCTTCCCATTGAGATTGAAACACTGAAATTGCCAATATGCCAATCATATTCCTACCAAGAATTTATGAGAGTACCTGTTTCCTTTAACAAATACAGGCTATTTGTTAAATTTCACTAATACTTTCCTTTTGTTTGAATTTGCATTTCTGAACTGTTAATGAAGTTGAGTATCTTTTCATATTTGCATTTCATTTCCTGTTGATTTATTATTTCTAGTGTTTGTCTTTTTCTAATATCAGATTGTGTTTTTCTTAGAGGAAACTATATTGTTTTCTGTAATAGCTGCATGATTTAATTCCCACTAATAGTGCATAAGGATTCTCTTTTATTCACATCTTCCCTGCTACTCATCTCTTGTGTGTGTGTGTGTGTGTGTGTGTGTGTGTGTTTTGGATAATAATCATTCAAACAGGTATGAGGTGATATCTCATTGTGGTTTTGATTTACATTTCTCTGTGGATTAAAATTTTGAACATTTTTTAATGAACCTGTTGGCCATCTGTATCTCTTCTTTGGAAAACTGTCTATTCAAGTTCTGCCCATTTATAAATCAGATTTTTATTGTTGTTGTTGAATTGTATGAGTTCTTTATAGATGTTGGATATTAGATCCTTTTAAGATATATAATTTGCAAATATTTTTCTCCCATTCAGTAGGCTGCTTTTTTATGTTTTCTTTTGCTATGTACAAGCTTTTAAATTTTATGATAGCCCCATTTGTTTGTATTTGCTTTTGTTGCTCTGTGCACCTGCTTTTCTCTTAAGTTCTTTAATTGTCTTCACCATCATTGCCTTGAAATCTTTCTCAAGTAGATACCTGTCTACTTGAGATAAGGCAAATGCCTATCTCCTCTTTACTTAATTCTTCTTTTGGAGTTTTATATTATTCCTTCATTTGGAATATGTTCTTCCACCACCTATTTTGCCTAGTTTGTTGTTTTTATTTCTATGTATCTGGTACTTTGCTTATGTTTCATAACCATGAAGAAGTGGCTTTATGTACCAAACATCTTAGCAGCACACTCCCTTCTCATCATTAGAGCTCTATGCTCTTGGGATGCCCCCTATGTGGGCTGTGTGGGTCCTTCTGCTATGGTGGGATGACTACTGTGGGCAATTTGGTATTTTTGCCTAAACCTTTCTGGTTGATTGCCAGACCTTATCTCGTGTGAAGGCTGCTGGTCACTGATTAGAGGGGTCAAGTCACAAGGTGGCTGACTGTAGAACCTTGGTGGGTCCTGAGTTTAATGTTGGATCTGGGGGTGGATTCAGGGTCCAGGATATTCCAGGGCTGGGGTTTCCCCATTTGTTCCAAGCTTCTTTAAAGTGACAGCTTCTGACCTGGGTCCCAGAGCATGTGAGATACGGGTGCGCTCTTTTAAAAAAAAAAAGTCTGTATTTCCCACAGAACTCTGGGTCTCCTGAAAGTGACCCTCAGTGGCCTTTAAAGCCAAACATTTAAAGTCAAAGTTCATTTTCCCAGCACAGGGCTCTTCCGCCCCGTAGACTGGGGATCCAAATGTCAACTTCAGAACTCTCTCCTTGGGGAGAGCTTCTGCAATTGTACTAATTCATCCATTTATGGGTCACTCACCTGTGGTCTTCACTATACTGTAACTTTGCCCCTCCTACCTGTCTTGTGGTTTCTCATTTTTATCTTTGTTGTAGAAGATCTTTTCTATTAGATTTGAGTCATTTTCACTGTTGGATGCTCTATGAATTGTTTTAATTTTCCCCTCTGACTAATTTTAAACAAAAATTTCTGGGTAAAAATATGTTGATTTGATATTTTTTGTAATACCTATTACTAAATATAATGATGAGCATTCATAGTATATTTTGGAGTCATTAGAAAAAATATATAGATTTTAAAATTCCAACTTAATTGCATTTCTATGTTGCACGGATGAGTGACTCAGTTCAGTTCAGTCACTCAGTCATGTCCGACTCTTTGCAATCACATGGACTGCAGCTCACCAGGCTTCCCTGTCCATCACCAACTCCCGGAGCATACTCAAACTGATGTCCATCAAGTCAGTGATACCATCCAATATCTCATCCCCTGTCGTCCCCTTCTCCTCCTGCCTTCAATATTTCCCAGCATCAGGGTCTTTTCAAATGAGTCAGTTCTTCACATCAGGTGGCCAAAATACTGGAGCTTCAGCATCAGTCCTTCCAATGAATATTCAGGACTGATTTCCTTTAGGATGGACTGGTTGGATCTCCTTGCAGTCCAAGGGACTCTCAAGAGTCTTCTCCAACACCACAGTTCAAAAGCATCAATTCTTCAGCTCTCAGTTTCCTTTATAGTCCAACTCTCACATCCATACATGACTACTGGAAAAACCATAACTTTGACTAGATGGACTTTTGCTGGCAAAGTAATGTCTCTGATTTTTAATATGCTAAGTTGGTCATAACTTTTCTTCCAAGGAGCAAGTGTCTTTTAATTTCATGGCTGCGGTCACCATCTGGAGTGATTTTGGAGTCCCCCAAAATAAAGTCTGTCAATGTTTCCCCATCTATTTCCCATGAAGTGATGGGACCAGATGTCATGATCTTACTTTTCTGAATGTTGCATTTTAAGCCAACTTTTTCCACTCTCCTCTTTCACTTTCATCAAGAGTCTCTTTGGTTCTTCTTCACTTTCTGCCATATGGGTGGTGTCATCTGTATATCTGTTCTTGTTTTTGCTAAGTCGCTTCAGTCATGTCTGACTCTGTGCAACCCCATGGACAGCAGCCCACCAGGCTCCTCTGTCCAAGTGATTCTCCAGACAAGAACTGGAGTGGGTAGCCATTTCCTTCTCCCCTGCATATCTTAGGTTATTGATCTTTCTCGTGGCAATCTAAATTAGTGACCAGATGTATTTAATAGAAGGATAGTCATGTATAAAATATATCTTCCTCCTTATCATACTCTGTCTCTCTTTTTCACTTTCCTTTTTGTTTCTCTCACTAAAGAAGGTAGAATTGCATAAAAAGGAGTTATAAATGTTTAATGTTTAAAAATCTGTCATATAGATCTGACAGATCATTGGAGGAGAAAATATTAAAATTTACACAACAATCTATGTAAACATACTTAATAAATTTTGGTGTTTATTTATAAGAAAAATTCATTGTATATAATAGATATATGCTAAATAGTATAAAATACATATTACAAATCTTATTGTGTTAAATGGTGAAATACTTATAAAAATTCCTATTGTGTTAAATGGTGAAATATTGGAAGCAATGCTATTAAAGACAATTTCTATAGAAGGATTTCAGTTATCATACTTGCAATATAAAATTTATGAAAAATTTATGAAAATTTCTGATACTTTCCTAAAAAATTAGCCAATGTAATTAGATTAGTCGGAATATAAATATGAGTACCAGAAAAGAGAAGGTATCTTTAGTGATAAATGATATGTTTAAATTTTAGTCAAGTAATTAGAAGAAATATATAGGTATAAAAACTTTAAAAATAAGCTAATTGTTATTTTGTCAATAATTTATCATTACTTTTAATGACATAATTATGTCTAGGACACACAGAAGAATAAACCCAGGGATTGTTGTACATTGCAAGAAAATTTAAGCTGTGATCAATAAAATTAATATTTTTGAAAATAAAACTGAAACTCCAGTACTTTGGCCACCTTATGAGAAGAGTTGACTCATTGGAAAAGACTCTGATGCTGGGAGGGATTGGGGGCAGGAGGAGAAGGGGACAACCGAGGATGAGATGGTTGGATGGCATCACGGACTCAATGGACATGAGTCTGAGTGAACTCCGAGAGATGGTGATGAACAGGGAGGCCTGGCGTGCTGCAATTCATGGGGTCGCAAAGAGTTGGACACGACTGAGCAACTGAACTGAACTGAATAGCAGAGAAAAACTTTCAAAATGAGCTGAACATAACCTTTGAGATCCTATTTAAATGAAAATTTTTATTTTTAAAATAACAATATTTTTTAAAATTCTATAATAAAAATCAAATGCTTATAAACATATTAGTATTATGACATAATTGTGATCTTGAAATAGTTAGATTAAACTTGTCTGAGAGGGACAGGAAACTCAATGATGGATTAAATAAGAAAGTAGTTTTAAATAAAAATTTAAAGCCCTAGGAAATTATTTAAAAGAAGCCTGCTTTGAATTCATGGAAGGCTAAAACCCATTCAAGTGTAGAAAGCCTAATATTGTAGATATGCCAATCTCCCTAAACCATTCTATAAATTATAAACAATGATAGAATCACCAAAATTTATAATGTTTACTATATGTGAGGCATAATAAGTGTTTTACTTTTGTTTCCTCATGATCTTCATAAAAATTTTATGAAAAAATCTAAACATTATGGCCATTGTATGATGAGGAAACTAGCATAGGGCATTTAACTAACTTTCTCATATGCACACAGCTAATAATAACCCAGGGAACCTAAATATGCCACACAGTCTCTCAAAATTATCAATCAGACTTTATTTGCATTCAACAAAGTTCTTTTAGAATATGATAGAATATGAGATTAGCTAAGAAAATTTCATGAAAAAGGAGTAATATGAACAATTAAGTGCATTTGATACATTTAAAGCTAACATATATAATAAAGGTCCAAAAACACAAAGGAAGATTAATGAACAGAATAGAGTTCAAAAATAAACACATTGTGTAAAAGAGTTTAGAACATGAGCAATTGCAAATCAATGGGAAAATCTTCAATTTGTGTTGAGAGAACTGTGTATCATGTGGGAAAAAATTAAACTACTGTGTTTATATATCATTAGATTCTCCAAAATAAAATAACAGATGGAGTTCATATATATATGAATTGATTTAAAAAAATAATCTTGAATAGGAAAGGTCTTTCTGCAAATGAACCAGTATCTCAAATCATCAGTAAGTTCAGTTCAGTTCAATCACTGTGTCGTGTCTGACTCTTTGTGACCCCATGAACCGCAGCATGCCAGGCCTCCTTGTCCATCACCAACTCCTAGAGTTTACCCAAACTCATGTCCATCGAGTCGATAATGCCATCCAACCATCTCATCCTCTGTCGTCCCCTTCTCCTCCTGCCTTTGATTTTTCCCAGCATCAGGGTCTTTTCAAATGAGTCTGTTCTTAGCATCAGGTGGCCAAAGTATTGGTGTTTCAGCTTCAGCATCAGTCTTTCCAATGAGTGTTCAGAACTGATTTCCTTTAGGATTGACTAGTTTGATCTCCTGGCTGTCTAAGTTACTCTCAGTCTTCTCTTATATCACAGAAAGCATCAATTCTTTGGTGCTCAGCTTTCTTTATGGTCCAACTCTCACATCCATACATGACTACTGGAAAAACCATAGATTTGACTGGATGGACCTTTGTCAGCAAAGTAATGTCTCTGTTTTTTAATATGCTCTCTAGGTTGGTTGTAGATTTTCTTCCAAGGAGTAAGCGAATCATGAGTAAAATGACAAATAAAATTAGTTTAAAAGTACTTAGAAATTGTTAAGGAGACACAAAGGACAAAGAACAATATAAGAAAATATTGCAGTGCTTTAAAAGATTAATTAGCCATGCTTTAGAAAGGTTATTTTCTTATTTACAAAATTTCTCACAAATTAAGAAAATATATGAAAAAGAGTTAATCGTGGTTCACAGAAAAAGATTTACACAGGCCAAAAAAGTATTTTCAGCCTCACAAATTATTGAGGCAATTCAACAAGATAATATTTTTTTCTTTAAAATTATCCAATATTAAACAGTAATGGAGAGTTGTGAATGAGTAGGCACTCATACTCTGTTGGGGGCTAAGCCAATTTTTAAGTATAGTTGGCAAAACCTATCAAAGTTAAGAATGACATGTCTGAGACTTACCTAGTGCCAAAGAATTGATACTTTTGAACTGTGGTGTTGGAGAAGACTCTTGAGAGTCCCTTGGACTGCAAGGAGATCCAACCAATCCATTCTGAAGGAGATGAGCCCTGGGATTTCTTTGGAAGGAATGATGCTAAAGCTGAAACTCCAGTACTTTGGCTACCTCATGAGAAGAGTTGACTCATTGGAAAAGACTCTGATGCTGGGAGGGATTGGGGGCAGGAGGAGAAGGGGACGACCGAGGCTGAGATGGCTGGATGGCATCACTGACTTGATGGACGTGAGTCTGAGTGAACTCCGAGAGATGGTGATGGACAGGGAGGCCTGGCGTGTTGTGATTCATGGGTTCGCAAAGAGTCGGACACGACTGAATGACTGAACTGAACTGAACTGAACTGCAGATTGAGCTTTAGACATATGCAAAGATGTGTGTTTATTGCAGTATTGTTTATAATAGTTCAAATGGTTTAAAGATGGCCAAATAATTATGAATTAATGGAGTAGTACACAGATGGTATAAAGAATTACTTTATCTAACATAAAGCAATTCTCTAAATATGTATGTGTATATATATGCAAATATGTATTTATAATCTGTTTTCTGTAAATAGCTTCATATAAATGCTAGCATACATTATTGTTACTTTATAAAAATGCTTGGAAAGAACATGGAAAGTTTAGGAGTACAAATGTTACCAGCAGTAATTATTTCTGGTGTGTTGTTGGAGAATTGATTTATTCCTATTAATCTTTGGATTTCACTTTGCCATAAGCATATATTCATTTTTATAATTAAAAATCTAGTTAAACATTGATTCTCTTTTCATTTAGTCCAAGAATATATTGATTTTACTCTTCCATTTTAATTAAGCTTCTAATCTGTATTCGCAGTGGTGAGTAGGATCATACCCAAGAGAGAGAGAGCAGAAGGGAGCTTTATTATCTTATCTACTGACCTCATTTCTTTACACATTTTAACTTGGTCTGGAACAGAAAAAAGTTTTTATTGAGAGTCTGTTAGATGATAGACATTCTGTTGGAGGGTTTTTCTGTGTAATCTCATTTAAGTATCACCACATGCTATGAGAAAGGTAATACAGACTCCATTCTATAGGTTATGAAACTGAGGCACAGACCATTTCAGAAACCTTCCCAAAGTCGAATGAGGATCCATGTCAGAGCTGGTGCTCTTTCAACTATTTTACACGTGTTCCTTGGTGAGTTATTTAAATTTTCTGTGTATGGGCATAGCACTGCGTCTCCTGTTAAGCTTTTGGTTTATTCTGAGTAACAAGTACAATTGGAGAAATACTTCAAAAATAATTTGAAATACAGACCACGCTATTTCAGAGTATGCATGTGCACTCAGTCGTGTCCAACTCTTTGCAAACTTATAGACTGTAGCCCTCTAGGCTCCTCTGTCAATAGGATTTTCCAGGAACGAATACTGGAATGGGTTGCCATTTCCTCCTCCAGGGAAACTTTCAGAACCAGAGATTAAATCCAGACTCCTATGTCTCCTGAATTGTAGGGGATTTCTTTACTACTGAGCCATCAAGGAAGCCCACACTGTCTCAGAGGTTGCAACTCAAATACCTTCAAACCCAGGGATGAATGAAGTGGGAAAGGAATAATTTGCCAGCCAAATAGAATATACCCTGGGCACAATTTAGCATAATAAGCAGCCACAATGTAAGACCTCTTCACTGAACAAATGCAATGAAATATCACAGAAGAGTTTTGTTTAAGCTTGTTGTCTTATACTTAGAACAATACAGCAAGGTGGTTAGGAGCATGAAAATGGAATCAGACAGACGTGGGTCAAAATTCTGGTTAATCGTTTCCTAATAGTGTGATTAAAGGCAGGTTGCTAACTTCTGTGAAGCTCAGTCTTGACATGTGAACAATTTTACAAAATTGATTTATTTTGAAAAAAATCTGTTTTTGTATTTTTATTATCCTACTCTTAACTTCAAAATCATGTTATTATACACTAAAAGTCCATAGGATTTTTTAGCATAATTACTAAATACATGCAATCAGACAGAAACAGAAATCTGATCTTTTAAAATTTAAATTGTTTCATCCTCAAAATTTTAGCTACATTTTTTAATACTGTGGCTATTGTTTTTAGCTAAGAATTTCAGTACAAGGTAGGCTAACCTTGAACTTAATCTAAGCAGGGATGTTTGAAGTGTCAAAGGGATTTGATAGCATGACTATTTCACATAGATAGCATTATTTAAAATTAAAATTTGAGAACTATTCCCTATTTGCTTCTTCATGGCTATTACATTTTTGTAAAAGTGATTCACTTTCTAAAAAGTTATTAAAGGATTTTGGTGGCATTTGTACAAAAATGCTGTCAGTGTTAAAACAGTTACCTTTTAGTACAATTAACTTTATTATATACATCATTACCAAATCATTATTAGAAAGTACCTTCTGTGTTAACAGGACTCAGTCTCCTCGTTTTGTTTCTACTGCACTTCTGTAACTCTGTGTGATGAACATTTTTTTCATGTAGAATAACTGAGGGTAAGACCAAGGCATGATTTTTTGAATCCCTGCATATTATGCTCCTCTGCCCTTGAAAGCTCTTTCTTGCACCCTGCATGGAGAAGTTTATTTACAGTTTCTTTCGAAAAACTGATGATATACTTTAGTGCTATAACTTTATATGCAAGGAAAAATGCAATAGTAGGTTTACTTCAGATCAGTTCAGTTCAGTTGCACAGTAGTGTCTGATTCTTTGTGACCCAATGGACTGCAGCACGCCATGCTTCCCTGTCCATCATCAACTCCTGGAGTTTACACAAGCTCATCTCCATTGAGTTGGTGATGCCATCCAACCATTTCATCCTCTGTGGTCCCTTCTCCTCCTGCCCTCCATCTTTCCCAGCATCAGGGTCTTTTCAAATGAATCAGCTCTTTGCATCACGTGGCCAAAGTATCAGAGTTTCAGCTTCAACATCAGTCCTTCCAATGAACACCCAGGACTGTCTTTAGGATGGACTGGTTGGATCTCCTTTCAGTCCAAGGGACTCTCAAGAGTCTTCTCCAACACCACAGTTCAAAAGCATCAATTCTTCAGCTCTCAGTTTTCTTCATAGTCCAACTCTCACATCCATACATGACTACTGGAAAAACCATAGCCTTGACTAGATGGACCTTTGTTGGCAAAGTAATGTCTCTGCTTTTTAATATATTGTCTAGATTTACCTAGTGCTATCCATTTTTAAAAAATATAACCTGATGTTGCAACTATCATATAGCTATAAATAGAACAAATAGCATTTACTAAATTGTTTTCTATGAAATCCAAAAGATGTAAATCTAGATTTTTTTTTTTACATTTTCCTGGCCTTTTTTACTTGTTTATTATAAACTATTTAAATATATTAGCCAACAAATATTCTATTTTCTTAAAGAATAAGCAAAATTGATCCCTAGGGGTTGATTTGACAGAGGTTCAAGAATCTATTAATACTGACTATGGCCACCAGT
This sequence comes from Neotragus pygmaeus, assembly GCA_006410875.1. NCBI lineage: Eukaryota > Metazoa > Chordata > Mammalia > Artiodactyla > Bovidae > Neotragus > Neotragus pygmaeus. The sequence continues at coordinate 595,782 of SJYV01007153.1, forward strand.
TTCAATCATGACTGGTAATTGGGCAGTATTGATAGAAATATCAAGATTAAGACAGATGACTCACCAGTTGGGTTGTAATTACAGAATGATATTATATACACGATATAGGGTCTGAATCTTCCCTGGTGGCTCAGTTGGGAAAGAATCTGCCTGTAATGCAGGAGACCCAGTTTCGACCCCTGGGTTGGGAAAATCCCTTGGAGAAGGAAATGGCAACCCATTCCAGTATTCCCTTGCCTGGAGAATTCCAAAAAAAAGAGGAGCTGGGCAGGCTACAGTCCACGGGATCACAAAGAGTTGGGCATAACTGTGTGACTAGCTAACTATAGTTTCTGAATCATTTCAGAAAATAGCCCTGATTCTTTTTTAAAAAATAGCTTTAAAAAAAAAATAGCACTTAAAAAAATTATTGCAATACTTATGTAATATGCTACAACTTAAGTTTTAGACTGAAAAAGATATCGACATCTGTACTGTGAAGAGAGTGCTCAAATAGTATCTGTCTTCCTCACTCACTCAAGTTGGGGGTTGCAATTTATTTGTTTTATTCAAACCTAAGGTCATATGTCCTGTGCTGTCCTTAGTCATGTCCGACTATTTGTGACCCCATGGACTGTAGCCCACCAAGCCTCTCTGTCCATGGGAATTATCTAGGCAGGAATACTGGAGTGGGTTGCCATGCCCTCCTCCAGGGGATTTTCCCAACCAAGGGATCAAACTCAGGTCTCCTACACTGCAGGCGGATTCTTTACCATTTGAGCTACCAGGGAGGCCCAAGGATACTGGAATGGGTAACCTATCCCTTCTCCAGGGATAGGAATTGAACCAGGCTCACCTGCATTCCAGGCAGTTTCTTTGCCAGCTGAGCTACTGGGAAAGCCCTACAGTCCATTGTAATGCACACACACACACACACACACACAAAACCAGGAAATTTTTCAAAAGATTTCATAGGTCAACATTTTCCCTTAGTTTTACTCTGGTCAGTGCCTGGGCTCTGTCTCTCTAGACTACTATTTCTGCCACAGAATCACCCAAAACTTTAAGGTGACTTTTGCTTCTTGAGCTGAAACATAACGCATGATGCTTCCTCCTGCTCTAAAATTTCTGGCAGATGGTCTCATTCACAGGATAAAAAACATGTCCATGGCATAGTTAATGGATTTATTGGATATTTGCTATTCAGTTCAGTTCAGTCATTCAGTAGTGTCCAACTCTTTGCGAATCGCAGCACGCCAGGCCTCCCTGTCCATCACCAACTCCTGGAGTTCACTCAGACTCATGTCCATCGAGTCAGTGATGCTATCCAGCCATCTCAGCCTCGGTCGTCCCCTTCTCCTCCTGCCCTCAGTCCCTCACAGCATCAGAGTCTTTTCCAATGAGTCAACTCTTCGCATGAGGTGGCCGAAGGACTGGAGTTTCAGCTTCAGCATCATTCCTTCCAAAGAATTCCCAGGGCTGATCTCCTTCAGAATGGACTGGTTGGATCTCCTTGCAGTCCAAGGGACTCTCAAAAGTCCTCCAACACCACATTTCAATCAGGCTGTTTATTTTACATTTTTGTGGGCTAGCAAAGTATCAAATCTGTCAAATTTGTATAAAATAACTAATTGTCTGGAGACATACAAGAAAACACCTATTTGATTGAGTTGAACTGTGTGTGTGTGTGTGTGTGTGTGTGTGTGTGTGTGTTTAATGCTCTGTCTAGCTAGTTCACGCTAAATAATAGCAAGTAACTTTCTATGTGAGGAGATGCATGAACCAAATTAAAAAGCAATTTAAAAGAAAGCTCACTGCACATAATGCCACTAGAGTTACAAAGCTATCTTAGATTTTCTATAGATGCTTCTGGTGCTTGCTTATATGTTTGTTTCATATCACTGTCACCAGAGTTCATATATAATTAGTATTTTCTTTGCTATCTTAATGATTAGCCATCTGAGGTATATCATTATTGGCCAAAGGATATAGACCAATGGCTATTGGGCTCTCATGGATAAAGTTCTCTCTTAGAAAGGGTAGTTGGCAAGATGTAAGCAAAGACATGCTCTGTGTTCTTGTCTAAGAGTCAAGGAAGGAGTAGCTTATCTGTATTTTTATTTTAAAAGTGGTAATTAATTATTTATTAAGTGCATTTACTGAGAATTATTATATGCTGGGCATCATGTCAAATTCTGGGTGTAACAATCCCTGCTTTTAAAGAGATAGAAAATCTCTTTTGTGAGAAGTCAGGACAGCATGAAATAGTAGGAGAGGTATTCAGGATTCTCTGGGAAAAGACAGCAGGTAGTCTGTTTCAAGGGTTATCAAGAAGTTCAGTGTGGCTGAAGCAGAGAATGTGAGGCAAGCCAGCAAAACGCTGAGGCCGGAGAAGCAGTGGGGACTAGAGTGGCAGATATACAGTCTAGAATTGTGCTTTTGGGTGATGCTTGGAGAAGATATTACAGAAGCAAACATGAAAGTAAAGAGATAATTTTAGAGGCTACTGTAGTAATCCCAGGAAGAGGAGGTATAATGTGGACCATGGCAGTTTACAGCAGGAGCAGAGAATACTGGAAGGTTGAATCAAGAGAAATTATAGAAAAATAGAAGAAAAAATCACCCACATATCACCACCAATGAGCAACCAGTATAATTCCCATAAAAAATGTTTATACATATGTACATATATGTATACATGTTGTTTAGTTGCTAGATCATACTTGACCCTTTTGTGACTCCATGGACTATAGCCCATCAGACTCCTCTATCCATGGGATTCTTCAGACAAGAATACTAGAGTGGGTTGCCATTTTCTTCTCCGGGGGCGGGGGAGAAGGGTCATCTTCCTGACCCAGAGATCGAACTTGCATCTCCTGCATTGGCAGATTCTTTACCACTTTCGCCTATGTATGTGTTATTTTATAGCAGAGCTTAAGTAAGACTACGAAGTAAGTGAAGTTTGCTTTCATCACTAGTCACTTTTTTTGGTAGGGCTTTTGTCCCTATTTAATCTTCACTTTCCCAAGTGTGCAATATTTTTATTTTGGTGTCAACTCATTCTTATCAGTTCCTGCCTCCTAAATCCTTTGTTCTCTATGCTCTATTATCAAAGTCAACCCCTTTCTAGGGTAATTTTCTAGATATGGTGGTAGTCAGAATAATAGATTCCCAAAGAAGTTCACATTCATATCCCTGAAACCTGTGAATAGGTTACTTTCTCCTGCAAAATGGATTTTGCATATGGGATTAAGGACCTTGAGATGAAATTATCCTGGGTTATTTGTGGGTTGGCTCATTGTAATCACAAGGGCCCTTAAAAGATGGAAAAGGGAGACAGAAGAGTCAGAAAAAGAGCCAGGAAGGTGAAAAAATAGGTCAGAGAAAGAAAATGATATTTGAAGATTTTATACAGTTGGCTAGGGAGATGTAATCTGGGGCCACCAGCCAAGGAATGTGGGTGCCCTCTACAAGCTACAAAGCAAGGGAATGAATTTTTCCCTCAAGCTTCCAGGAGAAATGCAGCCTTGTTAACATCTTAATTTTAGTCCAGTGAAACCCAGTTTGATCTTCAGTCTTCCAGAACTATAAGGTAAGTGATTTGTGTTGTTTTAAGCCACTAAATCCATGGTAATTTGTTAAACAACAGGAAACAAATACCAAAATCTATTAGAAAGAAGCAGCTTGACTCACATGGAGTTATATTCAAATGGCAAAGTTTAACATGAGGTCTTTCCTTTTTTAACCCCAAATAAAGTCCAAAGACTGTCAAATGTTACAATTTCAGGAATCAGTCTTCTAGGAAAGATATGTGAAGTTGGGTGCAGGCAGAGGAGTAGTGAGCATTTATGATGGGAAGAACTTTCCTGGAGGTGTTCACAGTCTTCAGATTCCCAGGAGTCGTCTTCCTTCCTGCAAGTCTCAGAGATATTCACCAACTCAACTGCACTCAATGCAAGCTTTCCATGTGAATTTATTTTGAGTTATAAAGGCTTAGAAGTTTTTATCCATATACGTGTACATGTGTGTGTATCCATAGTTTGGCATGAATGAGGATTCAGATACTTTCCAGTGCATTTTTACACAAATTTCACTTTTACTTTTAAAATCAATAGTTTAGATTTTGTATTGGCTCAGATACTTATTTACNTGTGTGTGTGTGTGTGTGTGTGTGTGTGTGTGTGTTTAATGCTCTGTCTAGCTAGTTCACGCTAAATAATAGCAAGTAACTTTCTATGTGAGGAGATGCATGAACCAAATTAAAAAGCAATTTAAAAGAAAGCTCACTGCACATAATGCCACTAGAGTTACAAAGCTATCTTAGATTTTCTATAGATGCTTCTGGTGCTTGCTTATATGTTTGTTTCATATCACTGTCACCAGAGTTCATATATAATTAGTATTTTCTTTGCTATCTTAATGATTAGCCATCTGAGGTATATCATTATTGGCCAAAGGATATAGACCAATGGCTATTGGGCTCTCATGGATAAAGTTCTCTCTTAGAAAGGGTAGTTGGCAAGATGTAAGCAAAGACATGCTCTGTGTTCTTGTCTAAGAGTCAAGGAAGGAGTAGCTTATCTGTATTTTTATTTTAAAAGTGGTAATTAATTATTTATTAAGTGCATTTACTGAGAATTATTATATGCTGGGCATCATGTCAAATTCTGGGTGTAACAATCCCTGCTTTTAAAGAGATAGAAAATCTCTTTTGTGAGAAGTCAGGACAGCATGAAATAGTAGGAGAGGTATTCAGGATTCTCTGGGAAAAGACAGCAGGTAGTCTGTTTCAAGGGTTATCAAGAAGTTCAGTGTGGCTGAAGCAGAGAATGTGAGGCAAGCCAGCAAAACGCTGAGGCCGGAGAAGCAGTGGGGACTAGAGTGGCAGATATACAGTCTAGAATTGTGCTTTTGGGTGATGCTTGGAGAAGATATTACAGAAGCAAACATGAAAGTAAAGAGATAATTTTAGAGGCTACTGTAGTAATCCCAGGAAGAGGAGGTATAATTTGGACCATGGCAGTTTACAGCAGGAGCAGAGAATACTGGAAGGTTGAATCAAGAGAAATTATAGAAAAATAGAAGAAAAAATCACCCACATATCACCACCAATGAGCAACCAGTATAATTCCCATAAAAAATGTTTATACATATGTACATATATGTATACATGTTGTTTAGTTGCTAGATCATACTTGACCCTTTTGTGACTCCATGGACTATAGCCCATCAGACTCCTCTATCCATGGGATTCTTCAGACAAGAATACTAGAGTGGGTTGCCATTTTCTTCTCCGGGGGCGGGGGAGAAGGGTCATCTTCCTGACCCAGAGATCGAACTTGCATCTCCTGCATTGGCAGATTCTTTACCACTTTCGCCTATGTATGTGTTATTTTATAGCAGAGCTTAAGTAAGACTACGAAGTAAGTGAAGTTTGCTTTCATCACTAGTCACTTTTTTTGGTAGGGCTTTTGTCCCTATTTAATCTTCACTTTCCCAAGTGTGCAATATTTTTATTTTGGTGTCAACTCATTCTTATCAGTTCCTGCCTCCTAAATCCTTTGTTCTCTATGCTCTATTATCAAAGTCAACCCCTTTCTAGGGTAATTTTCTAGATATGGTGGTAGTCAGAATAATAGATTCCCAAAGAAGTTCACATTCATATCCCTGAAACCTGTGAATAGGTTACTTTCTCCTGCAAAATGGATTTTGCATATGGGATTAAGGACCTTGAGATGAAATTATCCTGGGTTATTTGTGGGTTGGCTCATTGTAATCACAAGGGCCCTTAAAAGATGGAAAAGGGAGACAGAAGAGTCAGAAAAAGAGCCAGGAAGGTGAAAAAATAGGTCAGAGAAAGAAAATGATATTTGAAGATTTTATACAGTTGGCTAGGGAGATGTAATCTGGGGCCACCAGCCAAGGAATGTGGGTGCCCTCTACAAGCTACAAAGCAAGGGAATGAATTTTTCCCTCAAGCTTCCAGGAGAAATGCAGCCTTGTTAACATCTTAATTTTAGTCCAGTGAAACCCAGTTTGATCTTCAGTCTTCCAGAACTATAAGATAAGTGATTTGTGTTGTTTTAAGCCACTAAATCCATGGTAATTTGTTAAACAACAGGAAACAAATACCAAAATCTATTAGAAAGAAGCAGCTTGACTCACATGGAGTTATATTCAAATGGCAAAGTTTAACATGAGGTCTTTCCTTTTTTAACCCCAAATAAAGTCCAAAGACTGTCAAATGTTACAATTTCAGGAATCAGTCTTCTAGGAAAGATATGTGAAGTTGGGTGCAGGCAGAGGAGTAGTGAGCATTTATGATGGGAAGAACTTTCCTGGAGGTGTTCACAGTCTTCAGATTCCCAGGAGTCGTCTTCCTTCCTGCAAGTCTCAGAGATATTCACCAACTCAACTGCACTCAATGCAAGCTTTCCATGTGAATTTATTTTGAGTTATAAAGGCTTAGAAGTTTTTATCCATATACGTGTACATGTGTGTGTATCCATAGTTTGGCATGAATGAGGATTCAGATACTTTCCAGTGCATTTTTACACAAATTTCACTTTTACTTTTAAAATCAATAGTTTAGATTTTGTATTGGCTCAGATACTTATTTACGAGGTATCTTACATTCATATGTCTTTAAATTATTATCTCTCAAAAAAGGGAATTTCCTGCATCTTGAATAGACACCAGATGTCGAATGTGAGGGCGCTGGGGGTAGAAGGAGATGCACTGTGAAAGATGAGAGGATAATTCTGTTGGCTGATGGGACTATGAGATTGAATAGATGCTCAGTGAAATGGAAGAAATAGAAGAGCTGGAGTATCACTTGTCACTTGCATTGTTTTCAATTTATCAAAAACATGGTCATCACTTTAGCTTCAGAGGCGTGTCTGATGCAAACATCAAAGGTGTTTTATCCTCTTTTATACTCATCAGGGAGGAAAGAAAAAGTTTCATCACAGTATCATACAGGTCTCTGAACCAAAGCCTTAGGATCAAAGAATAAAAGAATATCAAAGATATTATTAGAGCGTGAAAAGTGATCTCTTAGGAAATTGGGGCTTTATAGATTCAAATTTGCCTTTGCAATTGTTCCTGACCTGAATGATAGCCAACTCTAACAGACACAGCTGGAGCCTTCTCTCTGACTTACTGTCCTAAGTAAATGCTCTGCTGTGTTTTCCAGCATCTGAGGCTTACTGGTGACACTGGTTCCAGAACTCCCTCAGCGTTTTACCGTGATCCTCTCTGAATATTTCACAGCATGGAAAAGCAGGGCTGGCACCACGTGAGGAAGAAGGTGATGACATCTTGGTATCAAATGATTCTGGGAATGATTACAGAGGGTGGCCAGACAATTTATAGTCATATAGCTCAAGAACATACTTCATGATCCCTTTGAAACTTCACAGCAGTGCAAGGATGCCAATGGAGCAGATGATATAAAAAGCATTTTAAAATCTTGGGAACTATGCCTAAAAGATGTTACTTGTATCTCAGATCACAGACTTAATAAGTTATAAAGCCAAGATTGGCACCTTGGTCTGATGCCTTGTCTGAAGTTGAACCCAGCTCATACTGAACCTATATACTTAAAGAGTGTTCTGCTGATGCCCTGAATCCTAAGCATCAGAAATACGTTTCAAAAAATTAATGCCTGGGCTCCGCCTGAGATCCTCTGGGCATGGAGTTTGCTGCTGCTGCTGCTAAGTTGCTTCAGTCGTGTCCAACTCTGTGCGACCCCATAGACGGGGTCCCACTGTCCCTGGGATTCTCCAGGCAAGAACACTGGAGTGGGTTGCCATTTCCTTCTCCAATGCATGGAAGTGAAAAGCGAAAGGGAAGTTGCTCAGTTGTGCCCGACTCTTAGTGACTCATGGACTGTAGCCTACCAGGCTCCTCTGTCCATGGGATTTTCCAGGCAAGAGTACTGGAGTGGGGTGCCATTGCCTTCTCCCTGGGTATGAAGTTTAGGAGTCTGCATTTTAAATGAGTTCACAAGGAAATTCTTTTGCACACTCAAATCTGAGAACATCTAAGCTTCTGGAGTCTCATTTCTCAAAGTGTGATCAATGGGTCAGCATCACCTGGGAGGTTATTAGAACTATAGAGCCACATGCCAAATTTCAGACCTCAGTTCAGTTCAGTTCAGTCGCTCAGTCATGTCCGACTCTTTGCGACCTCAGGAACTGCAGCACGCCAGGCCTCCCTGTCCATCACCATCTCTCGGAGTTCACTCAGTCTCACGTCCATTGAGTCCGTGATGCCATCCAGCCATCTCATCCTCAGTCGTCCCCTTCTCCTCCTGCCCCTAATCTCTCCCAGCATCAGAGTCTTTTCCAGTGAGTCAACTCTTCCCATGAGGTGGCCAAAGTACTGGAGTTTCAGCTTCAGCATCATTCCTTCCGAAGAAATCCCAGGGTTGATCTCCTTCAGAATGGACTGATTGGATCTCCTTGCAGTCCAAGGGACTCTCAAGAGTCTTCTCCAACACCACAGTTCAAAAGCATCAATTCTTCAGTGCTCAGCCTTTTTC
>SJYV01007153.1:604375-655328 GCA_006410875.1 Neotragus pygmaeus
GCTGGGCTGGAAGAAGCACAAGCTGGAATCAAGATTGCCAGGAGAACTAGCAATAACCTCAGATATGCAGATGACACCACCCTTATGGCAGAAAGTGAAGAGGAACTAAAAAGCCTCTTGATGAAAGTGAAAGAGGAGAGTGAAAAAGTTGGCTTAAAGCTCAACATTCAGAAAACTAAGATCATGACATCTGGTCCCATCACTTCATGGGAAATAGGTGAGGAAACAGTGGAAACAGTGTCAGATGGTGATTTTCAGGCATGAAATTAAAAGATACTTACTCCTTGGAAGGAATGTTATGACAAACCTAGATAGCATATTCAAAAGCAGAGATATTACTTTGCCAACAAAGGTCCATCTAGTCAAGGCTATGGTTTATCCATGGTCATGTATGGATGTGAGTGTTGGACTGTGAAGAAAGCTGAGTGTTGAAGAATTGATGCTTTTGAACCGTGGTGTGGAGAAGACTCCTGAGAGTCCCTTAGACTGTAAGGAGATCCAACCAGTCCATCCTAAAGGAGATCAGTCCTGGGTGTTCATTGGAAGGACTGATGTTGAAGCTGAAACTCCAATACTTTGGCCACCTCATGCGGAGAGTTGACTCATTGAAAAAGACTCTGATGCTGGGAGGGATTAGGGGCAGGAGGAGAAGGGGAACAACAGAGGGAGAGATGGCTGGACTGCATTACCAACTCGATGGACATGAATTTGGGTGAACTCCAGGAGTTGGTGATGGACAGGGAGGCCTGGCCTGCTGCAATTCATGGGGTTGCAAAGAGTCAGACACGACTGAGCGACTGAACTGAACTGAACTCTACTGAGAATATTATTCAGCATGGAATTCTGGCAATTGTGATAATATGGATGAATCTTATAGGAATTATGCTAAGTGAATTAACTCACACAAATAAAGACAGATACTGTATTATATTACTTATATGTGGAATCTAAAAAAATGCTAATCTCATAGAAACAAAGAAGAAAATTGTGGTATTAGGGACTGTGGTGGGGGAGGTGTGGAAGTAAAGAGGAGATGGTAGCCTCAGAGTATAACTGAAAAAAAAAAGAAAGAAAGAAAGAAAAGGACAGGGACAGGAATGGAAGAAATACTGAGTAACAGTGAATGGAGCAGATCCTGGGTCAGTGGATTTCAGAAAAAGAACTGGGAAATACACATTATATGAAACTATGAGATGTAATATTGTTAATCAAGGGGATATTTTTAATGGTGAAATTATTAATTTATCAATCACAAGTGTGGAAGGCCTCTCTATTGCAAGTTTCTTGTACCATATGGAGTTGACAGATTTTAGTTCCAGAACTATTGTTATAGTAACATCTTTTTTATGTCTCCACATCTCTCTATGTTTTTGTGTGTGTATGTGCTTCCTATGCCAAGAAGTAAAGTGACTAAAGAAAATAACTTCTAATATCTATTACAATGTTTTATTATTCAAGTGTTTATAACTTACAACAATAAATATATGAAGGTCCATTTAAGGAATTGGATATTTTTGTCTGTAAACTACTAACCAGCTTACAACTAATGATGATTAAAAGAAAAATTATGTGGAAGAAAATTGTGTTAATTTAATTACTTAAGTGAAGGAATATCACAGGAATATACTTTCATGGATGTTAATGAAACCTATATTTTCAAAGCTCTGTCAAAAATACATTTGTAAATGGTAGATAAAACAGACTTATTGTCCAAAGATTAAAAAAACATGTGAAATAAGATCATGTGTTTAGCTCTCTGGAAATTTAATATGAAAGAGACATAAGAAGATACAATTTTGTATAAAAAGGAGATATTACCTTAAACACATATTCCCAACTAAACAGAGTTTTTCTGAGAAGAGTTAAATTTATAAACCTAGAGAATAAATTGTTATTTTATATAATGCTTTTTTAAAAAATATAGCTTGATTAGTTAAAATCAATTATTCTTTGATACTGCATTTTATTTCCTAGTTCACCAAGTAGAACTGTCATAACGCCATGCTTTCTCCACATTATCTTCATAAACATGATATTCTTGACTCTCATTTGAATCTGTTTTTCACTAGAAATGTTCATTTCACCCACATCACATTATGAATTTTAAAACAATATTCAAGAAATTTATGGATTTTTATTAAAATAAATAACTAGATGTGCTTCAAAATTCAGTCATACGGGTGATCCCCATGGCCTAGTTTTAATATACCATCTAGGCGGCCCAGATGTCACAGTGGTAAAGAATCCACCTGCTAATACAGGGAACACAAGAGACATGAGTTCAATCCCTGGATGGGAAAGATCCCCTGGAGGAGGATATGGTACCCTACTCCAGTATTCTTAACTGGAGAGTCCCATGGACAGAGGAGCCTGATGGACTTCATTCAGTCCCTGGGATTGCAAGGAGTTGGAGACAACTGAGCATCTGAGCTTCAAGCTTAACATATTTTTCTCTTTCAGTTATTCTTTCATTTGATGGAGATGATAAGGTATAAGCTATTTAGAAAGCTTAGCTTGCTTCGTAATTTTGGCCACAGAATTTCAAATCAGCCAAGGTACATGTCAATCACTTGAAATCTCAATGACATCTAGTAGCTGCAGATTTCAAGGACAAGTAGTTCACAAAGAAATCATACTCAATAAAACACAAACTTATTTTTTCACAATCAGCTAGTTTGACTTCCATGTTAGCAATGACATCATTATTCTTCTCTAGTGACATTTCACCAAAGTTACCAATGAAGGCATTGGCCAACTGTCACATCACCTCGATGCATTTCCATCAAGCTAGTGCTCCTCATGTTGATCTCAACCGAGTAGATCTTGATAACCACTTAGCACCACAAACTTATAAGCCCATCAGTGAGAACATGCATGGGAATGCAAGTGCTTAAGAATCACTCACTGAAATGCCTTGCAGAAGCAGATTAGGTAACCCAGCTGAGGAAAAGTGACTGGCAATGATATCATAAAATATCTTAACAAATCAGTGCTATAGCAGGAAAATCCTTTAGTTAGATTAAGAGATGAAGTCTTTATTTCTCACTGAAAAGGTATGACTCTCTATGTTTACTCTTACTTTTTCACTTTTAACAGTGAATAACAAAGAAATGTTTAATTTTTCTCTGAATTCTACTCACCTCCAACTGTTTTACCAAATGTCACATAATTCAATTCAGAGGTTAGAAGTAGTCAGAAACAGTACTTCTAATTTATATGTGAAGTTTCAAGTTTTTAAAATATTGGTAAGTAGAGAAGACTCTACACATGGACATCACCAGATGGTCAAAACCGAAATCAGATTGATTATATTCTATGCAGCCAAAGATGGAGAAGCTCTATACTGTCAACAAAAACAAGACCAGGAGCTGACTGTGGCTCAGATCATGAACTCCTTATTACCAAATTCAGACTTAAACTGAAGAAAGTAGGGAAAACCGCTAGACCATTCAGGTATGACCTAAATCAAAGNGGACTGGAATGCTAAAGTAGGAAGTCAAGAAACACCTGGAGTAACAGGCAAATTTGGCCTTGGAAGGTGTAATGAAGCAGGGCAAAGACTAATAGTTTTGCCAAGAAAATGCACTGGTCATAGCAAACACCCTCTTCCAGCAACACAAGAGAAGACATTACACATGGACATCACCAGATGGTCAACACTGAAATCAGATTGGTTATACTCTATGCAGCAAAAGATGGAGAAGCTCTATACAGTCAACCAAAAACAAGGCAGGGAGCTGACTGTGGCTCAGTTAATGAACTCCTTATTACCAAATTCATACTCAAATTGAAGAAAGTAGGGAAAATCGCTAGACCATTCAGTTATGACTTAAATCAAATCCCTTATGATTAGACAGTGGAAGTGAGAAATAGATTTAAGGGCCTAGATATGATAGATAGAGTGCTTGATGAACTATGGAATGAGATTCATGACATTGTCCAGGAGAGAGGGATTAAGACCATCCCAATGGAATAGAAATTTAAAAAACAAAATGACTGTCTGGGGAAGCCTTACAAATAACTGTGAAAATAAAAGAAGCAAAAAGCCAAGGAGAAAAGGAAAGATATAAGCATCTGCATGCAGAGTTCCAAAGAATAGCCAGAAGAGATAAGAAAGCATTCTTCAGTGATCAATCCAAAGAAATGGAGAAAAAGAACAGAATGGGAAAGACTAGAGATCTCTTCAAGAAAATTAGAGATACCAAGGGAACATTTCNAATCAGTTCTAATGAGGTGGATGAAACTGGAGCCAATTATACAGAGTGAAGTAAGCCAGAAAGAAAAACACCAATACAGTATACTAACGCATATATATGGAATTTAGAAAGATGGTAATGATAATCCTGTATGCGAAACAGCAAAAGAGACACAGATATATAGAACAGTCTTTTGGACTCTGTGGGAGAGGGAGAGGGTGGGCTGATTTGGGAGAATGGCATTGAAACACGTATAATATCATATATGAAATGAATCACCAGTCCAGGTTTGATGCATGATACAGGATGCTTGGGGCTAGTGCACTGGGACGACCCAGAGGGATGGTACAGGGAGGGAGGAAGGAGGGGTTTCAGGATGGGGAACATGTGTACACCTGTGGCAGATTCATGTTGATGTATGGCAAAACCAATACAATACTGTGAAGTAATTAACCTCCAATTAAAATAAATAAATTTATATTAAAAAAAGATCACCTGAAATATAAAATATGATATGAACTAACATATCTGATAGGCCAGGAACAAGTGTTTGCATTTTGAAAATGTTTTGTCATAGAAGCCTTTGAAAGTTAATTTGGAAGCTGTTAAACTTATTTTCAAAACTCTGTTAACCTTTGCCCTGCTTCATTGTGTACTCCAAGGCCACACTTGCACGTTACTCCAGGTATCTCTTGACTTACTACTTTTGCATTCCAATCCCCTATGATGAAAACAACATCGTTTTTTGGTGATAGTTCTAGAAGGTCTTGTAGGTCTTCATGGAACCATTCAACTTCAGCTTCTTTGGCATTAGTGGTTGGGGCATAGACCTGGATTACTGTCATTTTGAATGTTTTGCCTTGGAGATGAATAGAGATCATCCTGTCATTTTTGAGGCTACACCTAAGTACTGCATTCTGGACTCTTTTGTTGACTATGAGGACTACTCCATTTCTTCTAAGGGATTCTTGCCCACAGTAATAGATATGATGGTCATCTAAATTAAATTTGCCCTTTCCAGTCCATTTTAGCTCACTGATTCCTAACAATGTCAATGTTAACTCTTGCCATCTTCTGTGTGACCACTTCCAGTTAACCTTGATTCATGGACCTAACATTCCAGATCCCTATACAGTACTGTTCTTTACAGCATCAGGCTTTACTTTCATACATTGCTGCTGACATGGTAAATTAAAACAATCATTCATCTGTGGGGAATTAGCTTAAGGGAAAAAAGTTTAAAACTTTCTAACTAGGTACACAAATTTGTTTATCATTACATTACATAGGCTTTGGGGAAAAAAAGGAAATGAACTAAATACATAACAATAATAAGGTAAATGACATTACCTTTACTGGATGAACAATTGTACAGTTTTAAAATTGAATATTTAAAAATCTTACAAATTGTATACTTGAAATGATTGACTAAATTTTATATTATGTATTTTGCCACAAGAAAAAAAATATTATAAAATATGAGAGCAGTGCTTATTAGCATATAGTACTGGATGAAAATCAAAATGAGTTATGAATGTAGAATCATGGTGAGTATACACACAGATGAAAAAAAATATATTAAAAAATAAAAATTGTTTTATTTAAAGTGGTAATATCATGAGGGATTTTTCTTCTACTACATATTCAATATTTTTAAACATTCCTTTACAGGAATATATTAGAATATATGAGAATAGACTGAATCTATATACAGTTTCAAATTATTATTTGAAATTATTATCAAATTTCAAATTATTATCATTATTCTTATCATCTAATCAGATGTGTAAATTAGCTCAATAATTTACTTTTGTTTTTGTAGTGCACGTTTCATGCAAAATGTTACCGCAAATAAACAGATTTTCAGATACAAACAAGGAAAAAACTAGATTTATTAGTATTTGTGTGGGTGAGAGACAGAGGTAGTTATTCATTATCTCATTTGAAAAACAAGATAAAAATAATCAGGAAAAGATGCTGCTGATGCAACTGATGGAAACATGGGGGGCTATTTATATTTTCTTTGGTACAGGAATGCCTCATCGTTCTAATACTGCTGAGTGCTGAGGAGTTCTTAATAAAACTTAAACCTGTCTTTTGAGCACTAAAACTAAAGAGCAAATAAACATGAACAAATATTTTGATGAGAATCTTTCTGGAATGTATTACACATTTCCCCGCCTTCCTAAATGGTTTCCACTGAATGTAATCTGGCCATTTTTGGTTTAACTTACATTAATGGCTTTATGCTGCCAAGCTTGTACAATTCTTGTTTTTGCAGTTGCTCTAACTCTTCCCTTGCTATCAAATGATACTACTTTAACAAATGGAATGACGCTGTCTCAATAGAACCACCTAGTACTGCCATTTGAATTTCCTATGTCCAATTTTCTCTAATCAGGTCACCTCTGTAATAAGCGTTTTTTGAGCTTTGCATGTTATGTTGTTAATCATGTGAATCATTTGGCATTCTGAGGAATAAAGGTCTGAGTTCTTGCAAAGTTCATTTGATGGACTGGAAACTGTGCTCTTAATTCTGTGCTCTTAATTCCAAGTGTATAATTATATTTTGGTATAGTCAGGCTTCCAGGAGTCTGGCTCCCAGATAAGTGTAGAGCCACAGAATTACTATAATACAGAAGCAGTAGAAAACAGGGAAAATGCTGATAAGCAAATTATGTTTTGCGGATGTCATGTTAATGGGTAGAATGGAAGAAGTAACCTAAAGGGAGCCAGGAACTGGAAAACTTCCAAGTAGACAGATGTTGGCACATATAATAAATGCAGAAGAGAAAGGGAAGTCTTTTCTATCATAAGACCTTTCAATATTCAGTATGTATAAAGTTTTCCCCCATAGCAGCTGAATGTAAGCTTTTCTGAATGCCCAGCAATTATTAATAATACTGAAGGAAAGAACTAGGATACTGCAACAGTTCTCCCCAAATGGAAGAGATAAAAATGTTATAGTATCTTTAAATAAAAGAGGCATTTCTAACTGTTACATTCTGAGGCCAGTATCAGAGATTTGATAGAAAACCTGTATAAACTTATGAAATATTATAACCCCAAACACTCTGGCCAGAACAAAATTTTTATGTCCTAAGACTGGGTAGAAAAAAAGAACTCAAGTTTGTTTCCAGATTTACTTTTCTATAGCGTAGTACAAATTCTTTCCTATTTCTGGACCTTTTACTTTCCCTTTCTTTCCTTCCCTCCTCCCTCTTTCCCTGATTCACTCCCACCCTATTTGCCTCCCCACTTCCCTCTTTTCCTTCCTTCCTTATTTTAAATCAGTTGTAAAATGAAGACATGGAATAGAATCCTGCAGAGGCTCCTTTTAAAGCTCAAATAGGAAGGCATCATCTTTCACAACTTTTGCATGGTATAAGAAGAAGTTAACTAATACCACCTTAAAACTATGCTTCCATGACACATCATTCTCCTAGATTTCAAATTCCACCTCTGATTGATTTTTCTTTGCATCGTCAAAGAAATGTTGTTCATTCTAAGAAATATTTCTGAATTAAGATTGTCAATATTTTGTTTAATAATTTTGGAGTATAAATCAGTGATACAAGGATGTCTCCATCTCTGTAGCAGCTCTGATCCACTTGACTTCTCATTCTAGAATCCAGGCAGAATGAGTATCCCCATCTAGGATACTACATTGTGTGACAGAAAAGTGCTGGAGAAAACTTGTGATACCTCCCAAAGCTTCACGAGAAGTAGTTGTGATGGTCATTAAAATCACCCACATATCCTGGCTAAAGCAATACCTTGTATAAAAGCAACATCATATTTTTGGGGAATAAAATATACAACATAATAAAAACGAAAAAGCAATGTAATTTTTAGGAGCAAACATAGACAAGGATCATAAACAATGCCTATAGACTTAGAAGTTCATATACAGTGAAACTTTTTATAATAATAGGAGCAATCTAAATACAAAGAAGTAAAAATCCTTAAAATTTTGGTGGTTTGGACATTATCTAGATTTGGAGGACTGTGACTCATACTAGAAATATGCAAAAGGAAGAACATACTTTAGATAAACAAATATCCCAATATGAAGAAAGGTAGAACCAAGGGTTTACAAGGTGCATTAGATTTCTATTGTTGCATTAAAAAAAATTGCTCCAAAATAGAAACATAAAGCAACAAATGTTTATTGTCTCATAGTTCCTGTGTCAGGAATCTGAGAGCAGTTTAACTGGGTAGTTTAGTCTCGGGGTGTCTCATGGGATGCAATCAAGGTGTTAGGCAGGTTTGCAGCTGGGAAGAACCACTTCCAAGCTCGCTCACATGGCTTTGACAGGCCTTGGCAGATCTGCTTCAAAGCTCACTCACACATGCCTCTCCACAGGGCTGCCTCGTATCTTGGCAACTGGCTTCCCACAGAGCAAGTCATCTAAGCAAGTCATCACTATGCTCAAGGAGGAAGCCACAATCTTTTTAACCTAATCTCAGAGGGGGATCATCAGGGGCCATTTCAGAAGCTGCTTGACACAAAAGGGTCCATTTCCATACATTTCTATGGAAATCCATAACTCTGAAAATGAATAAGGTAAGATTCTGAAAGACACTGAATGGATAAGGACAACTCTCACTTTTTGTTTTGTACACATCTATAGTTTTTAATTGTTTGTAATGATAGTCACTAGTCTAAAGAGCAAGAGTGAAAATGAATAAGAAATTATCAAGGTGATTTTTAAAGTCTGACCTCATAGTAGGTGAATACTGAGTATTGTCTCATAATTAAATAATTTATCACCATAGGGATTGATAAGAATGTAAAAGAATTGGCATTGGCCCAGGATTCTGACTTCCTATGGGCCAGTATTAATGGAGTTATCCCAGTAGAGAGTAAAGGATAATTTAGATAAAAATGTAGATTGAGCTACAAGGTTAACTCTTTGGAGTTGAATTAAAGTTCCCATAACATGGAGATATAGCCATTAGGTAAAAATGGTTGTTAAAACCTTAACCTGGAAAGAGAGATCTTTTCGAACATAGGTGATAGCAAAGTGTGCAAGACTTGTACACTGGAAACTCTAAAATATTGCTGACAGAAATGAAAGAAAACTTAACAATGAAAAAACATGTTGTATTCATAGATTAGAAATCTTTGAAGCTCAGAGAAGAGAAGGGAGACAATTGGTATGACAGAAATATTTGAAGAAACAGTGTCTAAATAGTTTGCAGATTCAGTAAAAAGTGTAAGTCCACATCTCTTTGAAACTTTAAGAATCTCAAGCAGAGTAAACACAATTGCACCTAAAGAGTACTGTAGTTCAATTGGTGAAAAAGATTTTAAAAAGCCTTTAAAAAACTAGAATTATGAAGAAAATTTCTACTTAATTCTTCTCATAAATAATGTAAGGAAAAAATTGCTGGCAGTCTATGTCTATATACAGTGGAAATATCCTTCAGAAATGTAGGCAAAATTTTTAGGTTGACAAACATGAGAGTGTATTTTCTGCAGACCTACACTATCCTGTTATTAAAGACAGTTCTTTAGTCTGAATGAAAGTGATACCAGACAGAAGCTCAGGTACGCATTAATAAAAAAAAAAAAGTAAATACGTGAGTGAAAATAAATTTTTTCTCTTAATTTTAAATTTCTTTAAAAGATAGTGAACTGTTCAAACAAAAATAATGAGAAAATGTTATCTTGGTGCATTTTAAAATGTGTAGAAGTAAAATTCATGGCAACAATAGCACAAAGAAAGAAAATAATATATAAATGGAGATATAGTAATAAGGGATTCTTATATCATATAGAAATTAGATGATATTTAATTCAAAAATTAGTGCTGTGTGTTATCCCAATAAAATTACTATGAGGTAAAATTAATGACAGTAGAGGATATACAATGGAATAGTTAGAAATTCTCAACCCATAAGAAGGAGTTATGGATGATAAACTGGAACAAAAAGCAGATGGGACATATAGAAAACAAGTAGTAAGACAGTATAACTAAACATTAACATATAAATAATTACGTTAAAATGGACTAAACACTTTAATGAAAATTAAGAGGTCAGATGAAAAATGTAAGTATGCTGAGCAAATATATTAATTTAAGAAAATGGATTTCAAGAAAAAATTTATGAGAGAAAAGAGACATTTTATAATAATATATGGCCAATTTATTAGGAAGAATTTTTCTTGTTCAATCGCTAAGTCATGTCCAGCTCTTCGTGACCCCGTGGACTGCAGCACACCAGGCTTCCCTGTCCTTCATCATTTTCCAGAGTTTGCCAAAGTTTGTGTCCATTGAATTGGTGATGCCAGCCAGCCATCTCATCCTCTGTCACCTTCTTCTTCTGCCTTCAATCTTTCCCAGTATTCTGGTCTTTTCCAGTGAATCAGCTCTTTGCACCAGGTGGCCAGGGTATTGGAGCTTCAGCTTCAGCCATCCATCCTTTCAAAGAATATTCAGGGTTGATTTCCTTTAAGACTGACTGGTTTGAACTCCTCAAGAGTCTTCTCCAGCACAACATTTTGGAAGCCTCAGTTCTTCAGCACTCTGCCTTCTTTATGGTCCAGCTCTGATGTCCGTACATGACTACTGGAAAGACCATAGCTTTGACTATATGGACCGTTGTTGCAAAGTGATGTCTTTGCTTTTTAACACACTGTCTAGGTTCGTCATAGCTTTTCTGCCAAGAAGGAATCGTCTTCAATTTTAAGGTTGTAGTCACAATCTGCTCTGATTTTAGAGCTCAAGAAGCGGAAATTTGTCACTGCTTCCACCTTTCCTCCTTCTATTTGCCATGAAGTGATGGGACCAGTTGCCATGATCTTAGTGTTTCTAATATTGAGTTTTATGCTGATTTTTTCACTCTCCTCCTTCAGCCTCACAAAGAGGCTCTTTAGTTCCTCTTTGCTTTCTGCCATTAGAGTGGTATCATTTGCATATCTGAGGTTGTTAATATTTCTCCCAGCAATCCTGATTCTAGCTTGTAACTCAACCAGCCCAGCATTTCACATGATGTGCTCTGAGTATAAGTTAAATAAACAGGGTGACGATAAACAGCCTTGTCATACAACCTTAAGTGACTATGAACCAAATAACTGTTTAAAATATGATAACCAACACTTATGAGGACTAAAGAGAGAAATAGACAAGTCTATTAATACAAAGATTTTAAAAGCCTTCTTTCAGTCATTGATAGAATAAGTAAACAAAAAAAGACCACTAAACCCAAACGTGGCAAAATACACATTCTTTGTAAGTTTACATTAAACATTCACTGATTGACCATAAATTAAGGGTAAATAAGTTCAAAGGATTAAAAATTGGACTGTATAAAAATTTAAAACTTATCAGAAAATGAATAGGCAAGCTGCATACTGGGAGGGAATACATGCATTATTTATATCTAAGAACCTATGTCTAAGTGATATANGAAAGGTTCTGATAAGGAGCTGAATGTAGCAAAATAAATATTATATAAAAGAAACAAATAGACTTGTATATGTTTGTTTGATAGTTTTGGATGTATGCATTTGAGATGGATGTGAGGGCTTTATGTTTTAATTAGTAGTACCTGTCAAAGGGTTTAGTGGTTTTAGGAAACTCACTAGGAATGAATCAAGAGTGTGATATGGCTTCCAAACCAGATGATGACTCTTGAGGGCATGTTCGTGGAAGTGCAGTGATCTGAAAACATCAAAGCAGGTAGCTAGGGTCAGACCACGTTGTGCTGGTGTTCTGATCATTGTAAGAGCTGTCTTTCAGGAGGGACTTTGGCAAGTTGTTTGTATAGGTCAGACTAGGTATAATAGAGGTGGTAAGAGAATCAGAAATCTTACAAATAGGATAGATAGAAGAAAGTACACAGTAATTGTTGAAGAAATAGACTTAGGAGGGATGGAATAGTTTTAAAACATTTGAAAGGCTAACATTAANTTGGATCTCCTTGCAGTCCAAGGGACTCTCAAGACTCTTCTCCAACACCACAGTTCAAAAGCATCAATTCTTCAGTGCTCAGCTTTCTTCACAGTCCAACTCTCACATCCATACACGACCACTGGAAAAACCATAGATGAACCAAAGACGGACCTTTGTTGGCAAAGTAATGTCTCTGCTTTTGAATACGCTATCCAGGTTGGTCATAACTTTCCTTTAAAGGAGTAAGCATCTTTTAATTTCATGGCTGCAGTCACCAACTGCAGTGATTTTGGAGCCCCCAATAATAAGATGTAGTCCCATTAGTCCTACATTTTTTTCTAACATTTATTCCTTTGTGACAAATGGTGACAAGTTTTATTTGAGATGTTAGTTTGTTAACATCTAAAATTTGGAATAAAGAAAGAATTTTAATGATTTTATGAAAAAATTTTAAGTATTTTAAAATTATTTTAAAATAGTATATGAAAAATAGGGAAGTATAATGATTTTTTCTAGCATATTTTACAAATAATTCAAATATAAAACTTTGAAATGCTGGCTTAAAAATATAGTGGAAATATTATTGCCTGACAGTGAAAGTTCTAGTAAAACTCATAATAGAGCTGAGATTAGTTAAGTAATCACCTCGAGACCATTGAGCTCCCAGGCCAGCAGGACTTGATATTAACCTTATTACAACTATTAACAAATCTAAAAAAAAAAAACAAAAAACAATGTGTTATTCAGAAGAAGTCTCATCCAACTACAGTTCAGTTCAGTTTAGTCACACAGTTGTCCGACTCTGTGATCCCATGGACTGCAGCACACCAGGCTTCCCTGTCCATCACCAACTCCTGAAGCCTAGTCAAACTCACAACCATTGCATTGATGTTGCCATCCAACCATTTCATCCTTTGCTGTCCCCTTCTCCTCCCATCTTCAATCTTTCCCAGTATCAGGGTCTCTTCAAATGAATCAGTTCTTCGCATCAGGTAGCCAACATATCAGAGTTTCAACTTCAACATCAGTCCTTCCAATGAATATTCAGGATTGATTTCTTTAGCATGGACTGGTTCAATCTTCATGCTGTCCAAAGGACTCTCAAGAGCCTTCTCCAACACCACAGTTCAAAAGCATCAATTCTTCAGTGCTCTGCTTTCTTTATAGTCCACCGCTCACATCCATACATGACTACTAGAAAAACCATAGCTTTGACTAGACAGACCTTTGTTGGTAAAGTAATGTCTCTGCTTTTTAATATGCTATCTAGGTTGGTCATAACTTTTCTTCCAAATAGAGAAATACAAAACACACAGGATTGCAATATTAAATATTATATAACTGCTGCTGCTGGTAAGTCGCTTCAGTTGTATCTGACTCTGTGCGACCCCACAGATGGCAGCCCACCAGGCTCCTCTGTCCCTGGGATTCTCCATGTAAGAATACTGGAATTGCATTTAACCTCTTTCCAGGACACCAGATGTTTAGATGCTGAACACTGGTCATACTAATTGGCTATATCTAGTGTAAAGATGGGCTTCTCTGGTGGTTCAGCGGTAAAGAATCCATGTAGCATGTGGTCCATAGGGTCACAAAGAGTTGGACACAACTGAACTACCAAACTAAACATGTGGGAGCCACAGGAGATGTGGTTCAATTCCGAGGTCAGGAAGATCTCCTGGAGGAGGGATAGCTACCCACCCCAGTATTCTTGCCTGGAGAATCCCATGGACAGAGGAGCCTGGCAGGCAACAGCCCATAGGGTCGCAGAGTCAGACAAGACTGAAATGACTTAGCACAGTGTGAAGATAAATGTATTTGAGAACCAAACTGATATGTCTTGTTATTTGATGTGCTGTGGCTGATGTCTATTTGGTAAGTTGGTATTTTATTGGGGTCTATTACTGACCTTCTATAACACAAACTGTGTTCTTATTGGGTTTGAGGAAAGCCCACTGATGCCTCTGTTCATTTACCTCCACCTGATACCCAGCAGTGATAATCCGCCTACCTTGAGTCCAGGTGGATCATCATGCAGATTTTAGCTTAAGAACCACAGTGCAGCCCTCCACTTCTCTCACCTTTGCAAACCTCTGCTCAGTGTGCCTTCTATCCTCAGACATCACCTCTGTCTCCCCACAGAGTAGGAAGGGACAGCTGCACTTTTATAGAACACTTGCTGTGTGGTTGAGAAGCACTAACTCTGTCACCCTCTGTCACTTGAGGTTGTAAATGGAACAAGCTGCAAGGTTATCTTCTCCCATTATCCCAAATAGGAACTGAGATAAATGACAACCTTCCATCTGTATTTACCTAGCATTGCTTTATATTCTAACAAGACTTGGTTTTCTGGTCTTCCTTACATCCTCTCACTATTTTCTTTTAAAAATCCCTTGGTCTGGATGGAATGGTTCTCCCACAATATTTAAGACATAAAAAATCTAAAATAATAAAAACATATAATGAAAGATGCTTGATCTAAGCCATCACATTTGCTTTATGATACAAAATGAGAACTAAAGGTGTCTAAAATAAATTATTTCCTCTGAGAAAAATGTTTGATTCTAAACCCTAGCCAAAAAAAAAAAAAAAAAAAAACACAAAATGTATTTTATTTTTATTTTTATTCCTAATAAAACAATCCTTATCAACTAACCACCAATCACTAAGGAAAAGATCAAATAGGTAAGAGTACAGAAGAAACACATTCAGTTCAGTTCGNGGAAACAGTGAAAACAGTGACAGACTTTATTTTCTTGGGCTCCAAAATCACTGCAGATGTTGATTGCAGCCAAGAAATTAAAAGACGCTTGCTCCTTGGCAGAAAAATTATGACCAACCTAGATAGCATATTAAAAAGTAGAGACGTTACTTCACCAACAAAAGTCCATGTAGTCAATGCTATGGTTTTTCCAGTAGCCATATATGGATGTGAGAGTTGGACTATAAACAAAGCTGAGCACCAAAGAACTGATGCTGTGAACTGTGGTGTTGAAGATTCTTGAGAGTCCTTGGACTGGAAGAGGTTCCAACCAGTCCATCCTAAAGGAAATCAGTCCTGAATATTCACTGGAAGGACTGATGCTGAAGCTGAAGCTCCAATACTTCGGCCACCTGATGTGAGGAACTGACTCATTTGAAAAGACTCTGATGCTGGGAAAGCTTGAGGCAGGAGGAGAAGGGGACGACAGAGGATGAGATTTTTGGATGGCATCACTGACTCAATGGACATGAATTTGAGTAAACTCTGGGAGCTGGCAATGGACAGGGAGGCCTGGTATGCTGCAGTCCATAGGGTCACAAAGAGTCGGACATGACTGAGCAACTGAACTGGACTGAACTGATTGAACATCTATACATCTTCTTTGGAGAAATGTCCATTTATGTCTTTAACCCATTTTTAAATAGCATTGTTTGTTTTTGTGCTGTTGAATTGTATGAACTATTAGTATATTTTCGAAATTGAGCCCTCGTCAGTTGTATCATCTGGAGAAGGCAATGACAACCCACTCCAGTACTCTTGCCTGGAAAATCCCACGGATGGAGGAGACTGGTAGGCTTCAGTCTATGGGGTTGCTAGGAGTCGGGCACGACTGAAGCGACTTAGCAGCAGCAGCCGCAGTTGTATCATCTGCAAATATTTTCTCCCATTCTATAGGTTGTATTTTTGTTTTGTTGATAGTTTCCTTTGCTTTGCAAAAAGCTTGTAAGCTCGATTAAGTACTATTTGCTTTTTAAAATTTCTATTGTCTTGGAAGACTGTGAAAGTCATTGTTTATATAGTTGTTAAATTTTTAACAAAATCTGCTATACTCACCTTTTATTTTTGACCCTCTGACTGAAGATTCTCACTCTGTTTACTTGAAATAAAGTGTGTAGGATCATAACTAATTTAGAAAATATATTAGCTTTTATAGTCCCAGTTTCTCAACCAAATCCTCAGGAATGAGGCAAAGTGAGAAGAGAATGTAAATTAGTACTTGCATATGAAAATGAAGGGGCTTTTTAGAGAAAGTGATGAAGTGTAAAAGATGGAGAAGTACAAAGGAGTTCTGTGATCCAAAGCATAGACTAGCTACTGTCCTCAATTCTGGCTACACAATAGAATTATTGATGGATATTTTTTAAAATAATCATACTTGGAACTCACTCTGGATCAATGAAATGAGGTCTCATGATTGAAGCAACAGACATCTGACTTCAGAGCTCCGCAGATGACTACATTGCACAGGCAGGATGCAAGGCCATTGGGATAAAAGAAAAAGTGGTGCTATTCATTCAATTTATATGATTGTAGTTATTTTTATGTTTCAATTTTAATCCACTTATTAATTCATCAGCTCACTAATTCCTGCATCCATCCATTCATTCATTTGTCCTTTCATTTCTTTAGTTACTCGTCTATGCACTCATTTGATCAGCTACCTATTTATTTGTTCTTTCATCTACTGACTTAGAGTCAGTCACTCATGTAACTCAGACCACTAATATTTATCAAGTACCTAAACTCTGCTTCCAGAGATAAATGAATACAATAAAATAGGTCAATGCCTTTCAAAACTACCAGTTAGTTGTGGCAGTGTTCCTCACAGTGGGTGCTAAATAACAGAAGTTATTTCTCTGCCTTATTAAAAGGGATTATGAGAAACACTGGTTGAAGTTACGAAAACTGTTCTTTTAATGTCATTTACATAGATTGATAATATCTCTGAATCTCTGACACACTTAAGATACTGGAAGTTCTAATTTTAAATTTACTAAAGCGAGATGATGACTGAGGAAAATAAATAAAAAATGTACAATTGCCACTTCCCTCCCACCTCACACCAAAGAAAGTTTGGTTTAATATCTTCAGCTGAAAAAAATGCAGATAATCACTATAATTAACTTTGGTTCAGCTCTTAGTCCATTTTCTATTTCCAAATATTTCTAATTCCCATAAAAGGCTCATTTATATATCTTTTAATACATTCAATTAAAACCTCTCTAACCTCCCTCCTTATTGAATTGAGCCAAGTTTTGGGTTGATATGCTTTGTTTTAGTTGCTGCTTATTTATTTGTACTTATTCACTCAACCTTAATATAGATCATGTTACAGAGTCTATGGTTACTGTTTATTTTTGAGTGAGAACAGGATGTAAGTACTACATGTTCTTGAACATCAATACCAATTTTAACTTTCTCACTTGCTAAATTCAAGTATTCTTAAAGAACTTGTACTCCTATGAGTATAATGTACATTTTACAGTCATTTTNCTGTTTATTTTTGAGTGAGAACAGGATGTAAGTACTACATGTTCTTGAACATCAATACCAATTTTAACTTTCTTACTTGCTAAATTCAAGTATTCTTAAAGAACTTGTACTCCTATGAGTATAATGTACATTTTACAGTCATTTTTGTATTTAACAAGAGGGATTTGTCAGACTCCTTCAAAAATCCCTTGCTTCATACTACTGGTTTTATACATTCCTGTATACATTATTCATTTATAGCTCCTAGTTTTCATATGCACTTTCTTTTAACAGGGCTTCTGAAATGAGTTGATAAAAATGCCTATCAGAGGTGACTTGGCCTTAGTTCTTTAGACTTCTTTTGTTTACCTTGTTTTTAAAAAGTCATTGTTTAAAATACAAGTATTTCCTAAATTATTTTTAGTGTGAGCATAATACAAACATGTCAGTTTTCCCCAAAGATGCAAATTGTATGAAAAAGTGAAAATATATCACCTTTGTTTTCTCGCTACCATCCTACTCCATAGAAGTTAACCAGTCCTAATTATTTCTTAAGTACCTCTTCCTGTTCCCCCAAAGGGAGAAGGGAAAAAATTTACCTAACAGCCTCTATTTCCATTTTGTGAAAATTTTGCCCAACAACTGTCACTCTCTGAAACTTCGGGTTGAGCATGCTATGTGCAGGACAGTACCTCTTGGGGAAGGCTCAGGGCAGGATGTAAGGGATGCTTTGTGTGAATAGGAGGTAAAATACTGTCAAATTAAGTTTCCTCCTTCATGAAAACTGGGCATTTCCTCCTGACCAGCCATCACTGGAAAAAGAGACAGTTGAGGCTGAGAGAGTCTGAACTGGTGCATGAGAGCTGCTTGATATGCTTTGTATATTTTAGTGTGTGTGCATGTGTTCTTAATTTTATGTACTGAAAAATTATCAATATTTTAGTTCATGGCTTATGAAGTGTTAAATGAAATGAAGATTTCATAACTGTTGGCAAATCAGTATTTTTCACTTCACAAAAACTCCCAACTATCATCTGCATTAGTTGCCAGAAAAATTAAAATCAAGCTTAAGAAATTTTCAGTTCAGTAGCTCAGTCGTGTCCGACTCTTTGCGACCCCAGGCCTTCCTGTTCATCACCATCTCTTAGAATTCACTCAGACTCTCGTCCATCGAGTCCATGATGCCATCCAGCCATCTCATCCTCTGTCGTCCCCTTCTCCTCCTGCCCCCAATCCCTCCCAGCATCAGAGTCTTTTCCAATGAGTCAACTCTTCCCTTGAGGTGCCAAAGTACTGGAGTTTCAGCTTCAGCATCATTCCTTGCAAAGAAATCCCAGGGCTGATCTTCTCCAGAATGGACTGGTTGGCTCTCCTTGCAGTCCAAGGGACTCTCAAGAGTCTTCTCCAACACCACAGTTCAAAAGCATCAATTCTTCGGCGCTCAGCCTTCTTCACAGTCTAGCTCTCACTTCCATACATGACCACAGGAAAAGCCATAGCCTTGACTAGACGGACCTTAGTTGGCAAAGTAATGTCTCTGCTTTTGAATATACATGTGGCCAGATAATTTCAAAGGCAAAATTATAAAATTCTGTGAAATAATATTTACAGAAAAAATCATATAAGTGAATATATTTTAATGTTTGTTCTACTTTGTGTGGTACCTCTGAAAGTAAGAAACTTAGGGTTAGTGAGGATCTTAAAGTGGCCTTGTGCTCAAAGGGTCATTTTCTAAATCCTAGAATCGATACAGATTTTCTCTGACTCTTATCTACGTTTGAAAATTCTCCTTTTAGAGGACTTAGATACACTCTTAGAAGAGACCTCTTGGCTAAAGCAACCTCTTGGCTAGCACACGTGTGGATGTGTCCTTTGTGTTATCTGACTTCGTGACCCTATGGACCATAGCTTGCAGGCGCCTCTGTTCTTGGGATTCTCCAGGCAAGAGTACTGGAGTGGGTTGCCATGCCCTCCTCCAGCAGATCTTTCCCGACTCAGGGATTGAAACCACGTCTCTCAACCTCTCCTGCACTGACAGGTGAGGTCTTTACCACTAGTGCCACTTTGGAAACCTCCGGCTAGAAGCCAAGGGTATAGCTAATATGCATGCACATATGCACACATACAAGCACAGAGAATATGGCAGAAACTCGGAAGACCTGGTACACTCAAAACCCCATTGAAAGAAGAAATGAGAAAAATAGATTTTGGTGAACCCAGGTAAATATACATGACTTGTGCAGTTAATAATCTTCATTGGATTGAATTGAAAGATGCATTGCGGGAAACATGGAGATGTCTGCAGTCTCAAATTAGAAGAGCCATATTTGATTGGTGTAGGTCATTATGTCAAAGATGAAGAGAACATTGTTCATCTAATGAGAATTTCTTTATTAGATGGATAATAAAAGTTGTGCTCCTAGTATAGACTTATACGTACTACATCAAGATTCACTGTACTTGAATCAGTAGAGGTAGTTCCACAGAAACCTTCATAAATTATCTCTGAAACTGATCATAGTTAATTAAAGTTAAAGACTTTTACTCATTAATTAATTGATTTTACTCCAGCATTCTTCCTTAACAGACAAAATTTCAGCTAAATTTTTTTTTTGGCAAAACAGGAGCGTCTGAACTGAAATGAAAATCTTAGATAAAAGCCAAAACTTTTGGTATTTTATGACTTTATTTGCCTTCAAAATGTGAATCCTTTTTTTTATGTCCCAGTGCTTTGAACTACAGATGAAATAACTTGACATGTTATAAAAATGTAATAGTCTATCTGAAATATTTTGATTACATAGTTTTTGGAAGGCTTCTTCTGTTTCTTTTTTCTTTAAATACAGAGTTCATTTTTCATTGCCTCCTATGCTTGAGGACTATGCTCTGAGTGATTAAGCTTGTTCTGTGCATGTCAAGTATAANACTTGACATGTTATAAAAATGTAATAGTCTATCTGAAATATTTTGATTACATAGTTTTTGGAAGGCTTCTTCTGTTTCTTTTTTCTTTAAATACAGAGTTCATTTTTCATTGCCTCCTATGCTTGAGGACTATGCTCTGAGTGATTAAGCTTGTTCTGTGCATGTCAAGTATAAGAAATATATGGATAGGACTACAAATCTGTGATTAACACAAGGTAGGTTTCTGTGAGATATAATTCGCCAACAGCCTGAGAAACAGAATTTCTTTAGGTTTACAGTTTACTTACAATCAGTGGAACTGTTAACCTTCACCACCTTCACCAGTGTTCACTGTAGTCACTCTTTTCAAGCTGCCTATTTTGCTATACTTTAAAAAAAAATTGCTTTGAGAAAATTGAGGATCTTTTTCTTTTACTAATGACTATAATCAATGTTTATTTCAAAGCAGGATAATCAGAAACAGGAAATCACAGGGAAAATCCTAGACAATCCACAGCACTCAGAAATTGTTAAATTCAGGATATTCAAGAATTGACAACAATCCTCTTTTCACTCTCTTATTTTTAAGCACTTCTAGTGAATGTCAGCATTGTTTCTCAAATTTAGGGAGGGCAGTAAGATTTGAAAATATTTATTTGACTCTGGTTATAATTAAGACATATCATGTGCTCAGTTATGTCCAACTCTTTGTGACTCCATGGACTGTAGCCCACCAGGCTCCTGTGTCCATGGGACTCTCCAGGCAAGAATNGTTGCAAAGAATGAGTGACTGAGCACACAAACATCTTTGCAGTTAGAACATTTAACATTAATTCAGAAATATCATCTAACATACTTTCTATTTTAATTGGCTTCCCTGATGGCTCAGATGGTAAAGAATCCACCTGCAATGCAGGAGACCTGGGTTTGATCCCTGGGTTGGTAAGATCTGCTGGAGGAGGGCATGGCAAACTACTCCAGTATTCTTGCCAGGAGAATCCCCATGGACAGAGAAGCCCAGTGAGCGATAGTCCATGGGATCGCAGAGTTGGACACGACTGCGTGACTTTTACTTCATTATTGTTAATAGTGCCTGCTCCATTTTTTTAATTAAAAGATTCATACTTTCAATGTCTTTGCTATACTGATTTATTTACTATAACACTGTGCTTTTTACAATAGCAAACAAAGGGGGGAGATTAATAATATAAAAAGTTTAAAGAAATGATAATGTAACCATGTGATGCAATATTATACCTCAAAAAATGAATTTTTTTTNATACTTTCAATGTCTTTGCTATACTGATTTATTTACTATAACACTGTGCTTTTTACAATAGCAAACAAAGGGGGGAGATTAATAATATAAAAAGTTTAAAGAAATGATAGTGTAACCATGTGATGCAATATTATACCTCAAAAAATGAATTTTTTTTCTTTTGCTGTCTTTCCCTTGACATATGTGTATGTTAATTTGCATAGTTGTTAAAACACATAGTACGATTGACTCATGTTTAAAATATTTATAGTCTATGATATGGAATGGTGATGTGCAAGTTTGAGATGATGGAGTAACCTGGGGTGACTGTGGAATCAAAAATCCAAAGGCAAATTTAGGCCTTGAGCATAAGCCAGGGTCAACACAAAGATGAGGCATCTGTATTGCTGTCAACTTAGCAAATAAATCAGCTGATGCAGGGAGGAGGAGAAAGAAAATTAGAAACTTTAATTGATCTCCTCTCCAGTCACTTTTTTAACACCTACAATGAGCCTGTTACCTCCCCTGTATCATTGGAATGTGTTTATTTGGTAAAGTCAAATGGCTCCTTTAAAGATAATTTAATTCCTTTTAATTAAGGAAGCCTATTTTAATAGCTAGCATTTTGATACATGTGGTGCTTATGGCTCGCAACATATTGAACACCCTGCTCATTAGGAAAGTCTTTAAAAAGTCATTCAGTGCAGACAGTATCTTCCGCTTAGCAAATGTAAAACTATAATTTAAGTTCAACATAATTGCAATATTATTCACAGACTCAAAGATAAATATTATAAACATCCCAAAAGTAGAACTTATATGTATAAAATTACTGGACACATGGACCAGAATATAGCTTTTAAATGGTAATAGGTAATACTTGTGGTTTGAATTTTTCTTGCTTTTATTAGGAATGAATGTACTGGCAAAAACCTAGCATTATGGTAGAAACTAATAAGATGATGTTTCATTGCTTTTGCTTCTGCAAATGCCTTTAAATTTAAACATTTATTTTATTGAGGCAAACGAAAGTCTCAACTCCAGAAGTCTAAATTGAGTTGAATGATGTATTCTCTTTGCTGAGCCTTTGTCTCATCCAGACAGGCTAAAGTGCAAGGGGAATGATTTGATCTCATTACCTTCCTGCTGCTGGTGGTTATCACAGAAGGTGAGGGTTTTCATCACAGAGCTGCGCAACCGGAGACACAGAACAAAGGAGCCGCCCAGCCTCCAGGTGGTCATTTCTGGTAATTAATGCCGTGGGGAAAGTTCAGCTCGGTAACAGTATAATAGCCTGGTGAGCCTGCCAAGGAAGTGGCCCTTTCCAAAACAATTCTTTTTTTTTTTTTTTAACCTTTTCTCCTGTCAGTCAACTGACATATAGCTGTGCACAAGAGATTTATTTTCTAACAGAGGAGCCAATTAGAAGGGGAGGATTTAGTGTAATTTTTCCTGTTGCTCTTTGCTGACAAAACCCAGGTATTCCTCATCCAGCGCATTCAGTTTTCCTTCTTGCTTACCACTGGCTGGATTTCTCTGGAAATGGTTTGTCCACTTTCAGTGCCTAACGTATGCCTTATACAAAGTCTAGGGCTTATCTCTGAGACGCTGTGAAAAGGAGTATTTGGTTAGTACTGAAACAGACTAACAGTTTCTTTAGTTGCGAAAAGCTAATTGTATCAGGAACACTTTTTCCAAATATGAAAGATGATTCTGATCCTCAACTCAGAATGATATATTAGCTGCTGAAAAGTCATAGGAGATATGAAGAAGTGGATTAGGTGTCTGTAAAGGGCTGTAAGCTAGACCTTTCAGAATGAATCATCTTTTGGCAATGACTGACATTTACTGTAGCTCAGATAGTAAAGTGTCTGTCTGCAATGCAGGAGACCCAGGTTCAATCCCTGGGTCAGGAAGATGCCTTGGAGAAGGAAATGGCCACCAACTCCAGTATTCTTGCCTAGAGAATCCCATGGACAGAGGAGCCTGGTGGGCTACAGTCCATGGGGTCACAAAGAGTCAGACATGACTGAGCAACTCACACACACACACACACACATACACACACACACCATTTATGGAGTGCTTACTATGTGTCAGGTTCCTAGCAAATATTATCATATATAGTCTTTATGGAAAGCCCATGGAAGAGAAATTATTATCCTTAATTTTGCAGAGAAGGAAATGGATACTTAAAGAAGCACAATAATTTGTACAAATTTATCAAACCAGGTACAGAGTGTGACTAAAACTCAAGTCACTTCACCATAATTTCTTATTCTACATGAGTCGTCCTTAAACTTTTGTGTTCATGAGGATTACATGGAGGATTTGTTAAGACATAGATTTCTGAACCTAAATCCATAGCTTGTGGTCCAGTAGGTCTGGGCTGGGATGCAGGGATTTCCATTCCTAACTGGTCATACCTGGCTGATGCTCATGCTTGCTCATCTGAGGACCACACTTTGAGACTCAATGCTGTCTCTTCTGAAAAGTAAATTGAATTCAGGAAAATGGGCTAATGGATATTAAAGTTTGAATAAAATTAAACTATAAGAAAACTCTAATTATAATAAATAACAAGGTGGGGGCTATTTTTAACATTGTTAATAATGAAAGGTTTTTGCTAGGGAATATCAGTTCAAGTATTCAAGCATTGATCTATACTGTTCATGTATCAAATATCAAACTACAAGCAGATATGGGAGATATAATGATCAGTTAGAAATGATATTTGTCTTTCGACAGTTTAAAAATCTCAAGAGAAGACATATGCTTATAAATTAGTAGGCAGAACTAAAAAGTATAACAGAGGTTAAAAATAGAATGTTTGAAAACACTGAACTGGGAGACATTAAATTCCAACAGGATATTAATTTTGCCTTGGGGAAAATGATTTCTGAATATTAGTCATTCTTCTCTTTTCCATATGTGTTTTATGGCATGCCTTTCCTGTTATATTTTTCTTGCCTTTATCACACTGTAGGTGAATAACAATCTTTTTTTTTTATGAGTTTTATGTAGAAAGTGGGCCTTATTTAACAGGTGATTTCATCTTCTGGCTATTATAGTCTAGCAATAGTAACCATAAATCTAAAAAGGAGTCCTAGCTTTCCTTCTCATGGGTTTGGTCACTGTAGTTGCCTATAGAGTGCCCTTAAAGGATCATTGGCCAAGAGGCAAGGAGGGCCCAGAGCTCCATGAACCAGAAAGTTGCCAGGATTCTATTGCTGGATGATGCCCTGCCTAAGGGTCTGGTTCATACTGAATATCTCTGAGGAGTTTAATGTGTTTCCTGGAGAGGCAAGGGGTTTTTGTTGTTGTTGTTGTTTCTTGATAAGAAATGACTCTCATNTTTTTTTTTTATGAGTTTTATGTAGAAAGTGGGCCTTATTTAACAGGTGATTTCATCTTCTGGCTATTATAGTCTAGCAATAGTAACCATAAATCTAAAAAGGAGTCCTAGCTTTCCTTCTCATGGGTTTGGTCACTGTAGTTGCCTATAGAGTGCCCTTAAAGGATCATTGGCCAAGAGGCAAGGAGGGCCCAGAGCTCCATGAACCAGAAAGTTGCCAGGATTCTATTGCTGGATGATGCCCTGCCTAAGGGTCTGGTTCATACTGAATATCTCTGAGGAGTTTAATGTGTTTCGTGGAGAGGCAAGGGGTTTTTGTTGTTGTTGTTGTTTCTTGATAAGAAATGACTCTCATGATAAAACAGGGTACAAAGTGACTTCTGGAATTTTGTAGGGGGTATACTCACATGTAACACATTAAAAGTTTACCCCCAAATTTATACAAAGTAGACACTTTGCTTTCCAACATAGGAAATTAGCAAATTATTCTTATGCATTTTCTTAACTCTTTTCTTCACTGTCCGTTTCCTCTATGCAAATTGTTTTTAGAGATTAGGATGGAACATTTTCCTTGAGAGTACTCTAAAAGTGGAAAATGAGGTGCTCGTTGTCATTGAGGGCTGCATTGGCCATCCTTTGAGGCTAGAAACCCTAATTCTCAGGCTTTGTATCATATGTTCTTTCCATGTGGTCCCAGCCACAGTAGAGAGATGTTCTAGTAATTGTTTCTTAATAGGTTCCTTTTCCTAATATTTCTAATTTATAAATTGATTTCTTTTTTTAAGTGAAAGAGGTATTGTTCAAGGTATTTAGCAAGCCTGAAAAAAATCTAT
The DNA here is from genome assembly GCA_006410875.1 of Neotragus pygmaeus. Classification (NCBI taxonomy): domain Eukaryota; kingdom Metazoa; phylum Chordata; class Mammalia; order Artiodactyla; family Bovidae; genus Neotragus; species Neotragus pygmaeus. Next base: position 630,059 of record SJYV01007153.1, read on the forward strand.
TTTTATTTTGTATGTTTGAACTTTAAGAAATTGTGTGCCAAAACATTTTTAACATACATGCTGTATTTTCTGAGATATCCTGAATTACAAGTTTGTCTTGAACTTACTATATTGTCCAAAAAATTATGTGAACTCAAAGAAAGTTTTTGTTTGTTTTGTAACTTTTGAAAGTAATACCTAATGTTATTAATCCCTAACAGTGCAACAGTTTCTATGTCAAGCCTTTTATATAAATTTAAAATATATTCAATCCTATTACATCTCTGTATTATAGGTGATGTTATCATTACATTTTCTTGGTGGTGAAACAGGTTTATAAATATTACATGCTTTGCATATGATCATTCTGATAGTCATGGCTAGTCATATAATTTCTGGGCCAAGTGAAAAATAAAAATGTAGGCCCCTTTTTCAAAAAGTAGGAAAAAATCTTTTCCTTTTCTTGTATAGTTTCTGTCTCAAGTTGTCATTGTTTTTTATTCTCTGTTGGATGTATCCTTGCTTGGGTACGAGGATACTCATGTGTTACATATAAACTCTTTAACAGGTGCCTGGAGCCCCTCCCTGTAACTTGCTGCCCTGAGGTTGCATGCCTATCCTCACCCTCCCCTACCCAGGCCCTGCCAGGGGCACAATACAGCATCATCGTGGCAGAGATGGGAGGGTAAGTCTGGAGTATGGCTTGGGTACCGGGAGAGAGGCAGCAGGTAGCTGAGAGCCCGTCCCAGGAAGGCAGAACATTGAGAGAGACAGGGTGCTATTGCCTACCCCCTCCCCCAACTTTGCTTAACAAATCACAAATTCAGAATAAATTTATGAAGAACTTCAAGACAACCACTGCAACACATTTAAACCCGAACATGGGAGCCTCTTCTAACCCTTGCCTCCAGAGGAAGCATTCATAAAAAGACTCAAGTTCATAAAACTTTATAACCTTACCCTCCCATGAAGCTGGCACTGTTAGTACTACATTAAGAATCTAGCCCAGTTATGTAGGATTCCAAACCTTCATGTCCTGGAAATCATGTCATTCCATAGAGGCAACAGGAGTTCACAAAAACCACCCATTAAAGGCTTTTACTAAGATCAGAGGAATTGTCCTAGAAGTCTGATGTTGGGGAGGAATAATCCCCACCTTTTAGGCAGTTATATCATTGAAAGCTCTGACTGTTGTCATCATGCTTTGAATCAAATGATTTGACCTGCATATCTCTATGAAAGCATACAAGATGAGTCGTGTTCATGTGTCACTTCTGTTGCTTAAAAACAGTGTTGCTATTATAGAGACCTGAAGATTTTCCTCCTTAACCTGTTAATTCTCTTTTTTCTGAAGCAACGCTTCATGTTGGCCATGTGCTTTTCAGCCTCAGACAGTAGCCATCCTTGGATGTGAGGGACAAATTCCTCAAGAAGTTAGGCTGGAGTACTGTTTGGAGATGAGGCTGACACCCAGCCCTAGTTCACACTGCTGTTAGAATCTAATGACAAACTTCCCTTTTAAGTCTGTGTTCAAATTTCATCTCAGGAAAGAAAAGCAAATTCACTACCAGACCCGCACGTTTCCCATTACCCTTAATAAAATTTATTCCATAGTGAGGAGTGACATTTTGAAAGAATAGACCTTTCAGCAGACTGTCTCTATGCCATTGTGCATAACTGAAGCCTGGCAGGTCACAAAGGGAGATGCTGGGGAAGTGGATTAATATGTAAACCAACCTGGGTGACTTAAAATGATGAATTCGAGGGCATATTTTGTGAAATTTCCTTCATTTTGGAGCAGTTGTGCTTAGAAATGAATTTGTATTCATTAGGCGCCCTGTTTTTCTCTTTTGAAAATGATAGGCTTTGTTTTTCTTGAAAAGTTTGTTTTTAACAATGTGACAAATTAATTCTGTGGAATAAATGTTTGTAACTAAAGCATGATGTAGAAAATTATGGGTAGAAAATAAAACATACTTTCCAAAAGCATAGGGTAGCCCGGTTCTCCTGTGGTGCCTGACTTGAGAAAGCAATGGATACAGTCTGTTGTGTATTTTTGGATTTTTAAGAAATACATTAAAATTCATATATGTAGGCATATGTTAATATGATAGACATTAAAGCACCCTTAATTTCTAAATGAATTACTGCAGCTAAAAGCACTGGGATTTAATTGTGACCCTGTTCTGAGCACACAGCAGTCTTCTCCATCAGATAGGGGTCGGAAGAGCTGAGCTTAAGGGATTTGAGCTGGCCTCCTGATCAAGGATCTTCTGTATCTTGACATCCTCCTCGAAGTGTCTATTGTGTATCACTACTATCAACACAGTTTCTTTCCAGAGAGTGACAAAACATCTTAAAGCTATAAATACTCAGGCCACACTTCCCAACAATGAAATAATTATAATTAAGTACGTCTCCAACTCCTAGGCCTTAGATTGCACCTAATGGACTGTCAGAAAGAAATATGGAGCCTGATAGGTCATGCATTTATCAGCTGGCGCTCTGTTACAGCATCTTCAGAATATTGTTTTCAGAGAGGAGAGTTCATAAGAAAGACAAGTTCCATGAACCATGCATTATCTTTTTTTAATGAATAATAATGCCTCTGACTCATCAGGGAATGTAAAAGATGCATTGGATTGTGTGATGGGCATTTAAGCTTTGTTGGTGCAATGACTCAACTTTATGATTTCTCTATTTGATAGTCCCCAGTATTATTAAGACAATATTTCTACATATTTCAAAAGGATCCACAGACTACAAAAATTTGCATCACTACGGTTTCAACAAAGAAAGCATTCAAAACAGTGCTTGGAANCAATGACTCAACTTTATGATTTCTCTATTTGATAGTCCCCAGTATTATTAAGACAATATTTCTACATATTTCAAAAGGATCCACAGACTACAAAAATTTGCATCACTACGGTTTCAACAAAGAAAGCATTCAAAACAGTGCTTGGAATTGCTGTCATTTATCCTGCCTACACATGAGAGGAAGAGTAGCCAGAGGAAGGAAAGCCGTCAAGTGATGATTCTTAAAGAGTGCGGCAGAGTCCCAGGTACGATGTGAAGAGTCAAGGTTCATCTCTGGAAAGTGCTCAGAGCTCATTGCTCTTATGTACTGACAAACATAGAGTCACTCCTAAATTTGTCGTAATCCATCTACTAGCTGAAGGAGATTTACCTGCCCCCATGCTCCTCACAAAGAAAATACTATATAAGCCAAATCACAGAAATATGCTGTGGATGCAAAATATGCTTCTCTTTGCCAGCTTCTCTGGCTTGAATTCCACACAGGTCATCTCCCTTCAGCACTGGAGGGGAGTGACCATAGAGTTCAGTTAAGCATAAAGAATTTTAAAACTCATGTGTATCTTTCCAAATAATAGGTGATTTGGACACAAGGTTTAACTGAAACTTAGTGGTCTTCTCAAAAGTCTCAAAGCACCGATTATTTCACAGCGAAAAGTCACTTCACATACCTGCACCTCCCTTCCACACGACTTATACTGACTTTCTCTTCCCCATCTTGAATAATGTGCAGATGCTTCCCTAGGCATGGACCTTCTCCCTTCTCTGGTTTTTACCACATGCAGTCTGGGAGTGGCTGAATTATATTGTAACCTTTACCCACTTCTGTGCTGTCTAACTTTCATGTTATAACCATGCATTTTTTTCATAGTCAAAAAAGTGTATTTTAAAATCAAATAATAAGCAAATTTAAGAGCTATATAAAGAAAACACTTAGTTTCCTTTGGAAGCTTTCTTTGCTTAGACCAGAACTGCCAACTTCCCATGTCTTTTCAGTAACAGTTTACTAAATAATTTTTGTAGCCTACATGTATTGCAGGATAATCAGTTGTTCATTTAAACATAATAGGGTTTTAATCCATATTGTCTCAATTATCACTAAGCTAGTTGAAGGGAGGAAGCATATGTAACTTAGAGAGTNTTTATTTTTCTGGAGTTGAGCTGTATAAGTTGCTTGTATATTTTTGAGATTAGTTGTTTGTCAGTTGCTTCATTTGCTATTGTTTTCTCCCATTCAGAAGGCTGTCTTTTCACCTTACTTATAGTTTCCTTTGTTGTGCAGAAGCTTTTAATTTTAATTAGATCCCATATGTTTATTTTTGTTTTTATTTCCAGTATTCTGGGAGGTGGATCATAGAGGATCCTACTGTGATTTATGTCAGAGAGTGTTTTGCCTATGTTCTCCTCTAGAAGTTTTAATCCATATTGTCTCAATTATCACTAAGCTAGTTGAAGGGAGGAAGCATATGTAACTTAGAGAGTACAGCCGTCTTTTCCCCCAGAGAAATGTTTGTCTCTTTCAAAAACTGAGGTATAGTTGATTTATAGTATATTAGTACAACATAGTGATTCAAAATTTTTATAGATTACCCTCCATTTATAGTTATTATAAAATACTGGCTATATCCCTGCTTTGTAGAATATACGTTTGTATCCTACTTATTTTATACATAGTAATTTTACCTCTTAATCCCCTATCTCTATTTTTTCCCTCTCCAGTTCCTTCTCCCCACTGATCACCACTAGTTTACTCTCTATATCTGTTTCTTATCTCTCTGAGTCTGTTTCTTTTTTGTAATATTCATTATTTTGCTTTATTTTTTAGATTCTACAAGTAACTTCTAATAGATAGTATTTGTCTTTCTCTTTCTGACTTATTCCACTAAGCATAATGGACCTCCAGGTCCATTCATATCATTGCAAATGGCAAACTTTCATTCCTCCTTATGAATAAATAGTATTTTACTGTACACACACACACACATACACATATACATATGACAATATAATACGTATACAATATACTTGTATATTGTAAATAATGCTGCTATGGACATTGGGGTACATGAAGCTTNGAGGCTGAATGAAGCCTATATCCTACAGATAAGAAATGGAGAACACAGAACTGATCTCTACTCCAGAGCCCCACAGAGTTCTACTCAGTTTTAATTTAGGGAACTGGGCAACTATGACTGTGATAACTTCCTGTCAAAATGGAGCACAGGACTGCCTCAGCCTGGAGTATAGACACTGAATTGGAAGTATTTCTGAGATCCAAGCTCTAGATCTGAGTCTTGGATGATTAAAATCTCAGTCCCTTGGTCTGCCATTTTGGTGTAACAGACCCAATTAGAAGTAGTTGGAGGAGTGATAACTGGAATTTAGTAGACAAAATAAATCTCATTTCTTTTTAGAAGAGTAGGTTCGAAACCCAGTCTGGACCTGGCACTTCAGGGAGACTTGTAGCCAGGTAGCCAGTTGCCTAGTTTTATAAGAAGTAAGGTTGCAGTTACTAGCTTCCAGGAGACATTGTTTTGAGAATGGTGGCATCCAAGCCTGACACGACTCAGAAAACTGAAGTGTTTAGCAATACAAGGTCTAATCTGAAAGTACACCCATAGCACCACCTAGTTATTTCCCAGGATATCTGAACCATAGCTACTCTATTTTGACTTTTAACTGTAAACTTTTCCTTAATAGCCAAAGCATATTTCACCTTTAATGACGTCAGTGGGTCTCTAGGTATGAGAAGATGCAAGAATTGGGACTCATAAAATCTTCTCCTGAAAAGATCTCACTATCTGAAGCAACAGTTTTGGCTAGAAGAGCCATTTAATGAGTCATTTTAACTGAAAAGTGTGAGCTTTGTATTCTCTACAGTTGAACTTGAAACTCTCCTATACCTGAGGTCTTCTGCCTTGTTGCAATTTTAGTCAAAATATTGGCTGCATGTTTTTTCCTCTCTTCTCAGTGTGAAAGGAGGAAATTGCTTAAGGAAAGGCCCTGACTGTTCTTTTCAGCTTCTGTAGATTTGAGTTTCCTGTGTCAACTAAAAAATGATTCACAGCCTAAAAGTTGAGAGAGTTTTATTTGGCAGGAATTTTTAGGACTTGGAACCTGGGAGGAACATCTCAGGGTTACTTGAGATGTTGCCAGGTTTTATAGAAGTTTTTCAACAAAGTGCAGCTAGTCTGAATATCTAAACATTATTGTTAACTGTTAGGGCCATACCAGTGCCATGACAGGTTTTAGTAACCATTAGACCTAAGTTTCGGTTTCCTGAAGATGGGAGTCACGATTATGGGAATCACCCCACCACCTGCGGACCAATCAGAACCTGTGGTGAGCCCGTGAAACAGGAACCAATCAGAACCCGTGGCGAGCCTGCAAAATGGGAACCAATCAGGACTCGCAGCCAGCCTGGGAAAATGAGGGCCAGTTAAAATTCAACACCGAACCCCTCACCAGAGGGTGACTAATCAGACCCAGAGACTCCCATTTTTCAAATTTTACGTGTGAGAATACCCTGTATAAGCAATGTAACCCAGACCTCGGGGATCTTGTCAGATTCCGCTGAGCTGAATGAGACCTGAGCCCTAGCTTGAGCTAGCAATAAAACCCCTTTTTGGCTTTTGCATTGCTATGGACATCTTATTCTCTCAGTTCTAGGGATCCGGACTCAGGGCATAACATTAATTAAAACAAAACAAAATAAAACAAAAACAGATATGTATGGGAAGGTGTAAGAGTCTGGACTCACTGAAGTTATTCCTTTGATATGCACCTTGGCTCTCGGGTCAGCATCCTGTGTTGTGTGTCCTGAGTTTCCTCAGGGCTGAGCCTGGGGAGTGGCTGCTAGAAGGCAGGTATTCTTTCCTTCCTGAGTTTCCCCAGGGCTGATGTTGGAGGGCTGATGACTGTGACATCCTTTGTTTACTGATACGGCAGGAAATACTCCATTTCTTACCTGATCGGCTCTCCTGATAAAGAACCTCTTGAACTAATTAAGCTAATTGAAGATGAAACTGGCTCGTTTTTATGTGCTGCTCAAGCAAAAGCGCCTGACACTTAAGAATGTAAATTTCAGTAAGTTGTTAAACTACATTTTCTTTGGGGATCTTGGTGGTCAGGGGCTTCACTTGGAATCCCTGGGGAAAAGCAGAAGGGCCCGTCATCCCTGGGGTCCCCTTGCCCTGGGTCCAGCCCTCCCAGCCTGTCCTCTTGCCAGGGCCCATTGCTCTGCCACCATGCCTGGTGTGGTGACCGCAAGCCACTCAGTCGTCCTGTGGGGGCTGATGGCTTTGCGGGACCACCTTTGGTCGCAATCCTCAGTCTCATCTGCCTGGAGTGACGCTGGCTCATTGTTGTTAATTTGTCGAGGTGCCTCTGCTTAGTGGCTGCCTGAAGAGCTGTGTTAAAAGGTATTCTGAGTTCTTCTTTGGCCACCACGAAAAAGAGAGCAGAGATTTTTGTAACATCTTTTGTGGATATTTAGTAGGAGATGATAGCCTGTGTTTTCCAGACTGGCATAGGGCTCTATGTTTCTGCAGAGATACCAGGTTTTCTACAGATAATAAAATTTCCTTCTTATTTTATTTAATACTATATTATATATTTGATTTTTATTATAACTTGGAATATATTAAAATATATTCATATATGTAATTATATAAAGTAAATGTATATAATATAAAATATAAAAGTATGTAATAACGTACATAGGAATGTATCCCAAAATTTATATACATATGTGTATATATGTGTATGTGTGTGTGTGTGTATATATATATATATATATAGACAGAGATACAGATGCCCCAAAAAGAGGAATATGACTAATAATATCCACCCTGTTTGACTTTCTTCTAAACCCTCATTCTCAAATGAATTCAATTATCAGCCCAAATTACCTTTGCTGACAAATCGTGTTATCTTTGCCAACTTATTTAGTTTTTCTATGACTCAGTTTCCTCATCTGCTAAGTGGATGGGAGGGTCTGCCTTCTAGGGTTGCCATGGGAACTAAACGAGTAACCACCATCTGTGGCACTCAGGGCAGTGCCTGGTACATAAGTATTAGCTCTTACAATATTAAAATTACATTATGGTGTATAAGGCACCCACTGTTTGCCACCAGCCAGTGTTCTGTGGGGGCTGCTCTTTGATCTCCTAGGCTATTCACTTAGCTCCCATTTCAGTCCAGAGGAGGAGACAGTAATTCACATCTTTAGATCAGCACTGCTGCTATTCTGATGAAATTTCCAGGACATGGAAACCCCAGAGAGAAGGCTTCTTTAATAATATTATTCTTTAGTAATAACCCAGGGAAAGAATATACATGACCAAAAAACAAATTTGTGTTTTTTTCCTGTGAGACTTGGAAGATGAAATGAAACCTTTACATCTTTTCCCTTCTTTAATGTTGATGGGATTTAGCTATTAAAAATAACCCTTTACATAGCTTAGCTCATTGGGTTTTCTCATTCTTAGACATAGAGATCGTTGTCAGTTAGCTTTGCCTTTGTAAAGCATGGTGGGCTTATAGAAAGAACCAGGATTTTGGTGTCAGAGTTGAGTTTGAATCCCAGCCCCTCCAGTGCACTGTCTCACATTGTAAGCAAAGTGACTTGACCTCAGGAAGCCTCCTGTGCTTAGCTGTAGATTGGAAGATTAGCCAGCCTCTGCTGTTTCTCAGACCTCTGAAAACTAGTGCTTAGGACCCACTGTTTAGTGAGGATTATACTTTCCAGTGAGAGTCCTTCAGACTTCTGAAATGCCTTCTGAATCATCAGAGTGGAAATTAAATTACATGTAGTGATCTCAAATGTAGTGTATTATACTTTAAACCTTCACACATCACTATACCTATGTAGGCTGATCTGATTCTTTGTTCAGGTTAGGGGTCATTCCCGGCCCAGGGAGGGTGACCATAGCCTGTGCTGGTTGGCTGCTGGATATCAGAATTCCTTTTCTATAGAACCATGGCGAGGCCTGTATTAGTGGCCCAGAATAGCTCACAAACACCCACTCATCACATAAGGCCCTTGGAATGTATAGTGTAAAATTTACCTGCATTTGGGCTTATATAGTTGTCAGTGTACTTGAGTTAAATTCTGGCTCTGTCACTCGCTAAATTCGGAATCTCAGCTTCTCTAAGCCTCGATTTCCTCTGCAAAATCAGAATGAAAATGGTCTTCTTAATGGAGTAGTTGGAGAGAGGAAGTGATGTCTGGCCCACAGTAAGTATACAATCAATTGTGCTTGGGCCGGCTCTTCTATTAATTGTTGTTATGTTTATTTGGACCAAACTTAACAGCATTTTTTGGGGGGGAAATGTATAAGGAGAATTTCAGCTCCAGATTTTAGGAACAAGTCTTCCTGCCCTGTGTTGCTCTGGAACCAGTGTTCTCCAGATCCTCGTCTTGGATGGTGTCTCCCACTGTCTGGGGGGAAGTGTCCCAGGGGAGCCAATCTTGGGGAGTGAAAGATCCGGGTGGGAACTTCAGGATGTAGAAGCTGTAGGTGGCCTGACCAGGTGGGGAGTCTCCTTGGGCTGAATCCCAGTGTGGCCTCCATCACTGGCTTTCTCCTTCACCAGCCGGGACTCTGGTTGATCTCCTCCCTGACCCTTCATGAGGATTCGTCTCTCTTGGAGTCCCAGAAAGGGAACCTCAGGGTTTCCTCCTGCTCTCCTGCTCCTTATGCCATCACTAGGCTCACTCAAGCTTTCCTTAAATGGTTTTATTTTATATTAAAATATTTTTATGTAATGTCACTTATATGTGGAATCGTAAAAAATGATACAAGTGAACTTATTTACACAACAGAAATAATATTCACAGACATTTAAAACAAATTCGTGGTTACCAGAGGGGAAAGAGAGGGAGAAGGGGAAAACTAGATTGGGATTAACGTGTACACACTACTATATATAAAACAACAAGGACCTTCTATATGGCATGGGTAACTATGTTCCATATCTATGTTATGTTCCATAACCTATAATGGAAAAGAATCTGAAAAACAATAGATGGCTAACTGAATCACTTTGCTGTATACCTGAAATTAACATAGTATTGAATATCAGCAGTTCTTCAATTTAAAAGTTTTTTTTAAAGTTTATGTCAAAATTTACATATAAAGTTCACTTTTAGTGCACAGTTTTATGTGCTTTGACAAAGGCATAGAGTCTTGTAACCATCACCAAACTCTAAGTATGGACCATCACCCCACCGAGTTCCCTTTTGAAGTTCCCTTGGTGTTTTACACTCCTGATGAAAAACAAAATGTCATTCAAAGAGTGGTAAATATTTTTCTTTTTTTGCAACTTGCCTCATGTTCATTTCTCATTTAGATTCATATGAGGAAGATGGAGTCCCCGCTATGAGGTGGACCACACAGGACTGACCTTTGGGAGCCCATTGCTTTCTAGGCTCTCCGAGATCTCTCATGGAAACTAGAGCAGGGGCGAGGGTTCTGAAGCAAGCAGTTCCTGATGCAGGGGTCCAGCTTGATCACAGAGACTCCTGGGGCTTAGATTAAGGGAGCCAGAGTGCCAAAGGACAACTCTGAGAATTCTGCCCCTGCCCCCTCACCACACATCTGCCTGCCACAAAAATCCTGCTGGATTGCAGTGTAGTGAGCTGAAAAGCAAAGACTGGCTCAGAGCAGAGGGTGTTGCAGAAACCAGTACTCGAGAAACCAAGCACCACACTCAGAGAGTTGGAGAACTCAGGTTCATTATGCTGGCAGGCCCAGAGGAGTTAACACTCCAAGCTCTGAGCCCTGAACAAAGGGAGTACAGAATTTTTATAGACAGACTGTAGTGGGCAACACTAGCTGTTAATAGACTGGTTTAAACTAAGGGGTTTTGTGTATGCAGGAACGGTGGTCAAGATGGGTAGGGGGATGCCTGACCTGGACAGGCATGATTAAGCAGGTTTTCAGGGGCTGGGCAGTTGCAAAGAGCAGGACGAGGGTGAGTGAAACTCCAGTTCCTAGTATTGCAGGAGAAGGCAATGGCACCCCACTCCAGTACTCTTGCCTGGAAAATCCCATGGGTGGAGGAGCCTGGTAGGCTGCAGTCCATGGGGTTGCTAAGAGTCAGACACGACTGAGCGACTTCATGTTCTCTTTTCACCTTCATGCATTGGAGAAGGAAATGGCAACCCACTCCAGTGTTCTTGCCTGGAGAATCCCAGGGATGGGGGAGCCTGGTGGGCTGCCGTCTATGGGGTCGCACAGAGTCGGACACGACTGAAGCGACTTAGCAGCAGTTAGCAGTATTGCAAGTCCCCGCTTCCTGAGACTACGTGACCTACATGATCCAGACTTCGCAACGGGCAAGGTGAGTTACAGAGGTAGAAGGAGGTAAAATTTTAACTTTTCCTCTTTAAGGGCACAGGAGTAAGCTTGGAAGAGGGAGTAGGATGGGAGAGGAATATTAGGTGACTGAAGAGGAGAGCAGAGAGAACTTCCAAGGTTGTTTCCTGCAAGATTTCTGTCAGGGCTCTGTCGGCATGTTGTCATCTTTGTGTAAATGAGAAGGTATAGCTCTCTTCTCCTAATACAGGTCCACACCCGTGCCTCAGTGAGGGGTCTTGGCATCCATGCACCCTGCATCAGGGCATCTGTGGACAGGACTCAACCTGCACATCGTTTGGGTGGGAACACGCATCGCACTTTCACACAAATTGGGCATTGGTGTTCAGGGAATCCTTCCCGTTATCCAGAACAGCAGAGATGCTACTGAATTAAAAATGATTTATGGAAAATGCACTGGCTTCAGTCATCAGACTTTCTGGCAGAAATATTAAGCATGGAGGCAAAAATTTTCCATTAGGTCCCTGGCCATCCCTGCGTTTTGATGTTATTATGGAACTTGGAACCTGTGGTGAAGGCTTGGACTGGAGGAGCTGGCAGCAACTCCCTGCCTTTGGGTTTCACATTTCAGTAAAAATTCTCAAATGTCAGAATGCATGTTACTCTCTAAATAAAATTTTACGTGAGAGAATGGGAGGCATGTTGCTTTTGAGTCATGGGATGTCATGCCTGACAGGAATGCTGCTGTCTTGAATGGGTAGCTGATGAGAACTCAGAAGGGAGCTGGGAGTATTTCTCTGGGTGTGAGATTTGAGATTTGTGTGTGGCAGTGTGGAATTTTCCTCACCTATGATGAAGATTGCCAGGAGAAATATCAATAACCTCAGATAGGCAGATGATACCACCCTTATGGCAGAAAGTGCAGAGGAATGAAAAAGCCTCTTGATGAAAGTGAAAGAGGAGAGTGAAAAAGTTGGCTTAAAGCTCAACATTCAGAAAACTAAGATCATGGCATCCGGTCCCATCATTTCATGGGAAATAGATGGGGAAACAGTGTCAGACTTTATTTTGGGGGGCTCCAAAATCACTGCAGATGGTGACTGCAGCCATGAAATTAAAAGACACTTACTCCTTGGAAGGAAAGTTATGACCAACCTAGATAGCATATTGNCCTAGTTTCTCCACTAGAGAGGTCCAATTATGTTACAAAGGGAGGCTAAAATTTTGTCCTAAATTTATAATGGGAAAGACTCATTAATTTGCTTTCCTTCCCTGAAACAAATTTACTCCTTATGTGAATCACATAGTGTTATTTTTATTTTATTTTTGTTGTTTTTGTTTAGTCACTAAGTCATGTCTGACTCTTTTGTGACCCCATGGACTGTAGCTTGCTCCTCTGTCCATGTGATTTCCCAGGCACAAGAATACTAGAGTGGGTTGCCATTTCCTTCTCCAGGGGATCTTCCCGGTGATCGGACGATCGAACCTGGGTCTCCAGCGTTTCAGGCACTCTTTACCATCTGAGCCACCAGGGAAGCTCCAGTAACACTAAATATGTCAACATATGTCCTCCTTTAGTCCTTGAACCTATCATATGTCCCCAGGAAAGTTTCTATTATTTTACTGGTTCATAATATATGATTCACAATTGTGTATTGGTATGTTTCTCTTTTTCACTAAATTGTGAAGATCTTGAGGAAAAGAGTCATAGTCTATTCATTTATGAATTTCCACATCCTAGTATTGTAGGAACTCTTAGCTACTGTTCCTAGCAAGTATTTGTTGACAGTAACTAAAGGAGCTGAGAGGCATTAACTACACATGAGGCATCAAAGATGCTTCCAAGAATCGGTATCAGTTAGGGTTATTCTCCCATAAGCAATAGAGCCAACTATCTCATGTGAGCGAAAATAAATGCATTGTAAAGTGAAACAGGGTGTCCTCTGTTAAAACCATGGCAGTGAGCAAAGAGAAGTGGGACAACAGTATGAAATAAAGGCAGGATCAAGGGAGGGGTCTTTTGGATTTTGTTTACTTTAACCTGGAAGCTATTTGACCGTATTTATAGACAGAGGAAGGGTTCAGAAAAACAAGAGAAATTTAAGATCTGGGTGATGGATTTTTTTCTGAAAAGAAAGTTCTATTGCCATTTACCACACCGGGCACTAACTGTGCTAGACAGACTTCTCCTGCATTATCTTCTAATACTACCAAATGAACATTGTAATTACGCCCATTTCACAGAATGGAAAATTGAGTGTTGAAAATTTTTAAGTAAAATGTTCAAGGTCACACAGCTACAGTGGCAGAGCAGAGAATGGGTAGATTTCTTCCTGACTCCAAAATCTATGCTTTTAACAATATTTTGCCTCTTTCTATAAAAGCAGGGTTTCCCTGGTAGCTCAGATGGTAAANCTACTCCAGTACTTTGGCCACCTCATGCGAAGAGTTGACTCATTGGAAAAGACTCTGATGCTGGGAGGGATTGGGGGCAGGAGGAGAAGGGGATGACCGAGGATGAGATGGCTGGATGGCATCACTGACTCGATGGACGTGAGTCTGGGTGAACTCCGGGAGTTGGTGATGGACAGGGAGGCATGGTGTGCTGCGATTCATGGGGTCACAAAGAGTCGGACACGACTAAACGACTGAACTGAACTGAACTGAACTGAAGCTCTAAAAAAGTCTCTGAAACCTCTGTGTGTTTGGGTGAGGTTTGTCCATTCGTGGCTTCACCTCTGGATGACAGCTCAGTGCCTCTGCATTTTGTTGGGGACCTAAATGCTGGTATTTGTTGGATTTTTCTCTGGGATGTTCAATTTCTCTTGTAAAAAAAAAAAAAAATTCTCTTCCTGGTTTAGTATTTGGTGATAAATGCCATACTGGGCTGTCAGAATTCTATTCCGCTGGAAAATGAGATTGGTTGTGGTGGGGAATGTTACTTTTTAATGAGTAAAATTTTATTTGATCTCTTATTTTTATTCCATTGCCTCACTGCCATTTTCAACTGACTATTTTCTCTGAACTTGTTATTTCTATAGTTTAATTATTCCACGACAGTCTTCTGGTTTGCTCATAGAGAGGAAAATGTTTTATCTCCATTCTATGTTTTTCATTTGTCCCTGTGCTTTTATCCCATCTTTCATATCCTTCAGAAATAAGTGGTGCTTCTACCCTGAGCCTCATAATGGTTTTACTTGGTGAATTACTGTGTTCTGTATAGGCATCTCTATACTAGTATTCAGACTTAAACTCTCTTTATTCAACTTAATACCTATGGCTTTGTCCACTTTCTATCTTGCAATTATTTATATACATCTCTTATTGATAGACTATTAATTTCTTTTCTGGTGATATCTGCATGGTGTCATCTTAGTAGAATTGCATAGGACGGCAGAGATAAATGAACATTTTAACTCAAGCCATTTAATTTTATATCTGAGGTTGATGTGATTTTCTTACGATTATTTGTTTTTCTCTTGTGAACTGTCAGCTTTTGTCCATTTGTTATTAAGTTGTGTGAGTGTGTCCATATGTGTATGTATTTTCATTTGTAGATACTTTACTTTCTGGGAGATACAAATAATAGGAACAAGAAAGAAAGTTGGGTCAACAATATAGACAAACACGAGGTCACTTTCACTAAGAAAATTAAAATGTCAATATGCTAACCACAAAACTTTTTAATCATAAAAAGAGGGAATTCCCTGATAGTGCAGTGGTTAGGACTTGGTGTTTTCATTGCCATGAGCCCAGGTTCAATTCCTGGTCTGAGAACTAAGATCCTGTAAGCCACTCAGTATTTTTTTTTTTAAAGTATAAAGCTTCTACTATATATTATACACTTCTCAAGTGGAAATTGAAAAACGGAGTTTTTTTTTTTCCCTCAAAGTACAAGGTCTAATTTCTGTACTCCCTTAGGTGCACTCAGCCTCATCTGCCCATCTGACCTCAGTTTTTTGACTGCTTCTGACTTGAGCATCACTATATACATATACATACATGATTGGGATTGCATTGACTCTATAGACCAGCTTGTGGGAATTTACTTTACAAAACTGTATTTTTAATAATATTGAATATTTGCCCTTATAACCACTTTTAAGTGTACAGTTTAGTGGCATTAAATACATTCACGTTTCCGTGCAAGCATTCCTATCATTCATCTCCAAAACTCTTCATCTTCCCAATGGAAACTTTATATCTATTAAATACTAATTCTTCATTTCCTCTTGTCCCCTGCCCCTGGCAGTCATAATTCAATTTTCTGTCTCTATGAATATGATTATATGTATTTTGTATAAGTGAAATCCTACAATACTAACCCCTTTGTGACTGGCTTATTCCACTTAGGATAATGTCTTCAAGGTTAATATATTTGTGGCATAGATTAGGCCAGAATTTCCTTCCTTTTTAAGGCTGAATAATATTAGGTTGTCTGTATTACTGTATACTATATTTTGTTTTTTTCATTCATCTGTCAGTGGCTGCTTGGGTTACTCTTTCCCTTTAGTTATTGTGAAAAATGTTGCTATGAATGTGAGTATAGAAATGTCTGTTTGAAGTTTTGCTTTAAATCGTTTTGGAAGTGGAATTGCTAGATCGTATGGTAATTCTATTTTTAATTTTTTGAAAAACTACCATACTATTTTCCATAGCAGATGCACCATTTTACATTCCCACTAGCAGTGCCCAGGGCTTCCAATATCTCCACATCCTATCTAACATTTGTTATTTTCTTTGTTTTTTATAATAGCCATCCTAACTGTGAAGTGTTATTTCATTGTGATTTATTAATGGCATATTCCTAACGATTAGCAATATGGGGCACATTTTCATGTGTTTTGTAACTATTTGTAGATCTTCTTTGGAGAAACATCTGTTCGAGTCTTTTGCCCATTTTTAAATTGAGTCATGAGGTATTTTGTTTGTTTGTTTGTTTTTGCTTTTGTTGAATTGTAGTACTTTATTCTGGATAATAGCCCCTTATCACACATATGATTTTCAAGTCTGTACTCTCATTTTTTGAGTTAGTTTTGCATTCCCTTGATAGAGTCTTCTGATGTATAAAAGGTTTAAAATTCGATGTAGTCCAATTTATCTATTTTTCTTTTGTTGCTTATGATTTTCATGTTATAGCCAGGAAAATCATTATCAAATCTAATGTTTTTCCTCTATGTTTGTTTATAAGGGTTTTATAGTTTGGGCTCTTTCAGTTAAGTCTGTAATCCATTTTGAGTTAATTTTTGCCTATGATGCAAAGTTAGAGATCACTGTCATTCTTCTGCATGAGAATATCATTTCCCTAATACCACTTGTTAAAACTTTCATCAAATTTTGAATTTGTTCAAATATTGCTCAAGCATATGTTCAAATATTGCTTCTGTTACATACCTTCTTGCCTATTTTTCTTTTAGAACATTTAACAATATATACTACATCTCTTACTCTTTTATGATTTTTATTCCCATTTTCTCTCCATGATTTAATCTGGTATTTTACACTGACTTAGGGTCTAGTTCCTAATTATCTGTGCTGCGTCCAATCTAATAAACCCAGCTATTAAACTCTTAATTTTTCTTACTGTATCTTTTAGTTTCTATGCCTTAAGAAAAGGAACATTATGGCCTGACTGATGAAAATCAGTTAAGTTTCACCAATCAGTGGTACTTAAACAAAAGATTAAAGAAAGAGGAGAGTGAGGACAGGTTATTTTTCACCTTGATCACCACCTTCCACCCCTGAAGGTTATTTGCTGTCCTGCAGGATCAGGTTCTACCAGGAAGCTCTGTAACATGGATTTCTGTAACTTCAAAACTGTTATTCCTTCTTTTCTTTAGCCTTAAAGGAGATAATGTGCCCTGCTAGAACCAATTCTTAGACAGTGCTCTAACTCTAGTGCTTTCCTGATATTCTACACTTAGCTTTGCAAATAGTGCTCTCATTCAACACTGCTCAAATCCTTCAATTGGGTGCATCATCTTTTTCTTGCTGGGACATTGACTACAGTGGATTTTACGTATAGAACGTCTTGGTTTATCAATGTTTTGTTGACAGGTTTCTGGGTTTTGTCATACTTCAAAGGTCATTTTCATACAAATGTTGTCTACATAAAGTATCCCATGGTTTGCTTTCATGGCNCTTTTTCTTGCTGGGACATTGACTACAGTGGATTTTACGTATAGAACGTCTTGGTTTATCAATGTTTTGTTGACAGGTTTCTGGGTTTTGTCATACTTCAAAGGTCATTTTCATACAAATGTTGTCTACATAAAGTATCCCATGGTTTACTTTCATGTCTTCAAATTTTATATTATCTATGATAAAGTTTTGGTGTTTTATTGTAAAACTAAAAATGAGATAACTCATTTTTTCCTACAGTTTTTGTGACTATTCTCACTTGTTTATTTTATGTTTGACATTTAAAATCTGCTTATTAAATAAAAAATATATGTTTCTGGTATTTCTATTAAACAAGTATAAAATTTATAGGTTAATTTAGGGATAAATAAATCTTTAAGGGTCCAATTAGTCATGAGTGTGGATACCACTATTCTTTCTATTTGTTCAAATCTTCATTTGTATTTTCACTGGTTTCAGAGTTTTCTTTGCAAAGATTGTTTACGATTCTTGTTACTCTAGCTGTTTTATCAAAGTTGTTATTGTAAACATTGTCTTCTTTCATTATAACTTGTTGTAGGTTTTTGTTTGTGCATATAAAGCCTAGTGATTCTTGGTGTGACTATTTTAATTTTGAACCCAGCCACTTTACTGAGTTATCTTCATGGACATAATGGTTATATATTTTCTGTGTTTTTCTTTAACCAGTCTTGGATAATAGAAATATAGAAGAGGTACTCAGCTTTTGCGTGTTGTACAAAGGTTTCCAGCAGGAGGTAGATGTTTCTTAGCTGAGTCCCCAGGTTCAAGTGGGAGTTTCATAGCTGTGAGTAAAGGTGAGAGGAATATATGAGGATGTTTATAGATTAAGGGAGGAACATACAATAACGGAAGAGACGAGCATATCATTGACTTGAGGCCACTGTTCAGTTTCATGGAGCAACGGGCTATGAAGTAAAGAGATGTGGACATGAGGAGGATAAGAAGAGATGAGTTCATGTAGGACCTTACAAGCATGGAGGCCAGGATTCATGCTGAGAACGAGAAACTGAAGGATTTTTAACACAAACGGAACCAGGAAGTCACTGCCAGTGTAGAGAATGGCTGGTTATTTTTGGCTTAAGATGGCTGGCACAAGTGTGTTGCAATAAAATTGGAGGTAAATTTTATGATATGAATAAAGAGGAATGTGTGAGTCAAAGTCATATTAATGAGATAAAATCTCCAAGAGTTGATGACTGACTGGCAGGGAGAGGAGAGGAAAGAGAAAGTTTAATGACTCTCACTGGAGCAGTGATTGGAGAGGAAAGGACTGTGAGAGGAAGAGGACGAGTGTGATTCTGGTGAGGTTCCATTTGAGAAGCCTGTGGAACATTTACATATTCATTTACTAAATATATCTATGGGTTGCATGTGCATACTCAGTCACTTCCGACTCTTTGCGACCCCATGGACTGTAGCCTGCCAGGCTCCTCCATCCATGAGTTGGTCCAAGCAAGAATCCTGCTGCTCCCTTCTCTGTTGTAACAACTAATAAAGAATGAGAAGTATGAAAATGTAATTTTATATCCAAACATTCTGTGTCTAAAAAGAAAGAAAAGCAGCTATCGTGGCTGAATTACACCCCCCAACCAAATTCATATGTTGAAGTCCCCATCCCCAGTACCTCAGAATGTAAGGATGTATGAAGACCTTTTGAAATGTGATTAAGTTAAAATGAGGCTGTTAGGGTAGATCTAATTGAGCATACCTAGGGTCCTTGTAACAAAAGCAGGAGTCATCAGGAATGCTCATGAACAGAGGGCCAGCTATGTGGTGAGGCAATGAAAGGGCAGCCATCTGGAAGCCACGGAGAGAGGCCTCAGTAGAATCCAACCCTGCTGGCACATTGAGCTTGAACTCCAACCCCCTGTACGTGGGAGAAAGTAAATTTCTGTTATTTATGCCCTTCAATCTGTCTTATTATTTTATGGTAGCTCTAGCAAAGAAATAGTGACTGATGATTACAACATATATTCACATACACACAAAGCAAATAAATTAATGACAGAGATCAAGAACCAGATAAAGAAGATGAATATGGATTATTTTCTCTAACTTTATTTTTAACTATATATATTTGAAATGTGCAACATGATGATTGACATACATACACATTTTGGAATGATTTTCAAAGTCAAGACAATTAGCACATCCATCACCTCACATACTTAACTTCTGTGTATGTGTGTGTGGTAATAATACTTAAAATCTACTCTCAGGCACTTTCAAGAATGCTATATTTGAAATAATGCAATACTATTAACTACAGTGATTTATTCTTCTTAAATATTTTCAGAGTAACTCAGTATTTAAATTTAATATTCTCTCAGCAAAGATTATAATTTAGTAATAGAACTTGGAAATGTTTGAAACACTTCTTTTATTATCTTTGCCATTTTCTTCGGTGACAAAGTTCATATTATTGTTTAGAATCTCAGAATAATTCAATCCAAGGATAAAGTGTGTAAGTAAAATGCTTCTTATTCTGTGACATGGTTATTAGATGTTATGCTTCAGTATGCTGATCTTTCATTTATAAGATAATTTTTGAAGTATTACTCTTAGTGTATTATGCAGAAGTGATGTTTCCAGAAAGGTAAATAAAATCACTTGTTGTAGTTTTATCTTTTAATAAATGCTAATTCTTCAGCCTTTAACAAATTATTAGTGGGAAATAAACTCATACTTTAGTGTTTCTGGAAAATAGTTTGTGATCTCAATATGAAAACTATAGCTATGAAAATAAAATGCACCTTTTGTGAGCATAATTTTCTCAGATTCTTTGGACTGAGAAAGCTGAATCAGTAGTAGTCAGCCAAAAAAGGGTAGTTTTTGTAGGTCACTTAAATTCAAGATATTTTATTTCCAATCATTGCCTCTCTGCTGGAGTCTACACAAGTTTTTCAACAATGTCCACCTTTAAAAGTTTCCAGATACCAAGATTTAAGCTATGTTTTTTTGCCACTCACAAATTTACTTTTTTAAGAAGTATCACTTAAATTATGTTTTAAAGGCATATGATTTCCCCTTTATAGTGCTTGAAAAATATGTAATTAAGATTACAGAGATGAACAGGTCTCTGTGACCCTGGGCCTCTGATTCAGGTAATTCATTAGTTTGCAAGCTAAATCAGAGTTGCTTAAACAATAGAATTTGCCAGTGCCCATGTTGGAAAGTCCAGAGTATTGGCAGACTACAGGTACAGATTAATCAAGCTTCCATTCCATTTTTCCAGAACTCTTTTGGCCATCCTTTCTTGGCTTGTTTGACCATATTCTCTCAGGGTCTCAAAAGAGTTACAGCACTCTTGACGTCACTGCATGAATTGTGGCTACATGGGACTCACCCCCAGAGCCTGGAGTGGTGATAATTCCTAGTAGTAGCCCAAAGAAAATAGATACTTAAAGAGCCCCTCTATCCTTATATGCAATCATTCACCCACTTTTCTTTTTTTGAAAAAGATCTAGAAATTTATTTTATACTTTTTAATTTAGTTTTTAATTGGAATATAATTGTTTTACAATGTTGTGCTAGTTGCTGCTGTACAACGTGTTTCAGCGATATGTATTCATATATCCCCATCTTCCTGCTCCCCTCTTCCCACTCCTCTAGGAGAGAGCCCAGGTAAGCTCCTATGCTATACAGCAGCTTCCCACTAGCTATCTATTTTACACACAGTACTGTGCATACATCAATGCTACTTTCGTAATTCGTCCCACCATCTCCTTTCCTCACTGTGTCCACACATCCATTCTCTATGTCTATATTCCTGCACTGCAAATAAGTTCATCAGTACTATTTTTCTAGATTCCATATATATGAACTGAAATACGATATTTGTAAGATCCTTTTAAAGGAAAAAGTAGCAGATTTTATTTTGAATGAGTCACTAGTCCATGAATTTGGACTCATCGACAGTAAAAAATCTGCATGCAATGCAGGAGACCCAGGTTCGATCCCTAGGTTGGGAAGATCCTCTGGAGAAGGAAATGGCAACCTACTCTGCAGTATTTCTGCCTAGAAAATCCCATGGACAGAAAAGCCTAGCAGGCTACAGCTCATGAAGTCGCAAAGAGTCAGAAATGACTGAGAGAGAGACTTCACAACTTTGCTTTTAGATTAACACAAGTACAGTACATATCTGTCTACAATAACCAACCAAATCTATGACATAAATAGTATTTTTATTTCTTGTCAGCACTACTATTATGTTTATTTTGAAAAGCATTCAGTTCAGTTCAGTCGCTCAGTCGTGTCCGACTCTTTGCGACCCCATGACTTGCAGCACGTCAGGCCTCCCTGTCCATCACCAACTCCTGGATTTCACTCAGATTCACATTCATCGAGTCCGTGATGCCATCCAGCAATCTCATCCTCTGTCGTCCCCTTCTCCTCCTGCCCCCAATCCCTCCCAGCATCAGAGTCTTTGCCAATGAGTCAACTCTTCGCATGAGGTGGCCAAAGTACTGGAGTTTCAGCTTCAGCCTCATTCCTTCCAAAGAAATCCCAGGGCTGATCTCCTCCAGAATGGACTGGTTGGATCTCCTTGCAGTCCAAGGGACTCTCAAGAGTCTTCTCCAACACCACAGTTCAAAAGCATCACTTCTTCAGCGCTCAGCTTTCTTCACAGTCCAACTCTCACATCCGTACATGATTACTGTAAAAACCATAGCCTTGACTAGACAGACCTTTCTGGGCAAAGTAATGTCTCTGCTTTTGAATATACTATCTAGGTTGGTCATAACTTTCCTTCCAAGGAGTAAACGTCTTTAAATTTCATGGCTAGGAGACTATCTAAATGAGCCTAGGTTTTCTAAGAAGAAGCTGCTGGCTGATTTAATGTAGAGATGAGGAATTAAAAATCAGTACTTACAAGGCTCCTTTAGGGAAATACTTTTTATTAGGTGTTAATCTAGCTGATTAGGCAACAATCAGGCTTCTTTGTATTCTAAATAAAGCAGTTAAAAAGACAATATTGTTTCATTTACTCTGATTAGGACTCTCAATTAGGGCATGAAAGATATTTAAAATAAATGATGACAGGTGTAGAAAGAAGTTGGGCACATGATTCAGAGCTGATGTTTCCACCTAAGAGCTAAAAGAGACATCATGTACATTCATATCTTAATCTTTATTGTGTGCATGCGTGCTAAGTTGCTTCAGTCGTGTCTGACTCCTTGCGACCCTATGGACGATAGCCATCCAGATTCCTCTGTCCATGGGATTCTCCAGGCAAGAATACAGGAGTGGGTTCCATGCCCTCCTCCAGGGGATCTTCCCCTACCCAGGGATCAAACTTGCATCTCCCGTACTGGTAGGCAGGTTCTTTACCACTAGCGCCACCTGGAAAGTCCAATATTTATTACATGAATACAATATTGTCTCTGTGGCACAGAGTTTCATAAAAATACTCATTGAAAATCATTTCCTGAATATCTATTATGTGTATGGAACTCAAAGGTACAAAATTAAGAAAGATATTCCTTACAATCAAAGATCTAATGATTTGATGGAGGAGATAAATACATACATGAATATAAGTTTAAGTACTGAAAAGGAATATAAGTATAATTCTGGTAGAAGAAGGAAGAAAGAACAGTGTGAATACTCTGGGGGTGTATGAAAAGTCTTCCCAAAGGAAGTGATTTTTCAATTGGTGATTGAAAGATGAGAGCAACAGTGATAAGCAATGGTGAGATAGGACTCTGTTTATCCTAGGAAATAGAAAGAGTGATGCTATAAAGGAGGAATATATGTGAATGTACATCACATGGTGGGAAATGATGATATAAATGTATATTATGACCACATTTACAATGAAAGATGCTGACTTTCATGTTAAAAAATTTAAACTCCATTTTATTGTTATTGGGGAGATCATTGAAGAATGTGTAATGACAGAGTTAAGGATTAATAAAATAGTGATTATATAGACTAAGAACTCTTAAAGTTGCCTGAAGTATTATTCATTGAGAAATTTCAAATTTCAGAGGAAAGTAGGAAAAAGATGGAAGAAAAGCAATCATCAAATGATTGTAATAGTCCAAGTGAAAACCATTTCTATAATATCATTTGGGTGAATAACATCAATCAGAATTGAGGGGCCTTTAGAAAGAAATTTTATGATGTGAAGAATGAGGTCAATGTTAAAGTCAAGCATAACTGTGGTTGAGACTTGTGATTACCTTTCAGTATTGATTCTCTCCTTTGTATTTGATAACAATTGCCCAGAATTTTAGCTGAGCATAAGGCTATTCAGCTAAAAGATTATATTTTAGGGATTTCATAGCTGAATGTGGCTGTGGGATTAAACTTGAACCTGAGGCATAAATGCAACTTATAGAAATTCTCATTAAAAGAGAAATGTTTCCTTCTCCCATTTCCTTTTTCCAGGTGCTGAGTCATGGATGGGATTGTTACAGCACCATCAACCATCACGTCCCCTGATGTGAAGCTATGTGCTGCAGAGGATGCCCCTGCTGGGGAACAGCCAGAAAGCCGGAGCCCAAGTCCCTGCTGATTGCTGGGTAACTCAAGGACGCTTGCTTGTGGACACTTTTTACCTGTCACGGAAACAAAGGTAATAGTATCATTCTGTCATTCACATTTTAGTTTTTTGTGTATACACACCTATATTTATTCCTGATTAGTGCAGTGAGATGAGATTTCATATGTGAGAAATTCTATAGCAGTCAGTGGACTAGTTACATTTTAATAATACTCCCCGAATTTCAATGGCTCAGAGAAAAGGCTTTTTTCTCACTATGTCACATGATCATGCCTAACTTTAAAAGACTGTAGAAGTGTCATCCCTTTGTATGCTGATAAGAGAAAAGAAACAGAAATGTTGGTAAATGTCATTAATAGTTACTGCAGAAATTTTTGAAAATGATGACATTTATCAGAGAGAGAAAGCAAGAAAGAAAGTGGTAGAGAAAATGAGTATCATGATGAATATCTGTCTGTGGAATTCAGGTTTCTCTGTATCAATATAAAACTTCAAATCTAAACCTGGGATTTGAATAACACTAGAGGTAAGGCTGAAATTCATCCATATACCTATAGAATTTGAGTCAGTGGGGGACAGTGAAACCACTGTGGGCCAAGAGAAGATATAGCAAATCTTCAACTGCTACATTTAAGTGTGCAAAATGAGGAAAAGGACCTAGTGAGAGACTGTGAAGACTGCTCAGAGATGTAGCCGGAAAGCAAGGGCAGAGTAGGGTCACAGAACCCAAAGAAGGATTTTGCAGAGAATCCATGTCAAATTTTTTAAAAAAGTGATTTGAAGTATTTGAGTAAATGAGTTTCAGAGCAGTGGTACCTGGAGAGGAAGCTTGCAATGAGTTATGATGCAATAGGGTGCGATAGAACTATTGATCTGAAAGTAGCAGTGAGGTATTCAGAGAATGATGGGAAGAAATTGATTAACTAGGACATAAAGGAGCTCCATAAGCCTTAAAAATGTCTAGGTAGATGTTAATTTTAGGAATTAACATTTTATTGAACAACCATCTAAATTTTATAAGCACCCACTGGAAACCAATATTGAATATTGATTCAGCCAATCATCTTGTATTTATACTGCTATCTGTGAGAATTCTTTCTTCACATAAACAACTGGTTCAAAAAGGAATTTTTACTATGGAGAACAGTATGGAAATTCCTTAAAAAAATGGAATTAGAACTGCCATCATTTCAGTTCAGTCGCTCAGTCATGTCCGACTCTTTGTGACCCCATGAATTGCAGCACGCCAGGCCTCCCTGTCCATTACCTACTCCTGGATTTCACTCAAACTCACGTCCAACGAGTCAGTGATGCCACCCAGCCATCTCATCCTCTGTCGTCCCCTTCTCCTTCTGCCCCCAATCCCTCCCAGCATCAGAGTCTTTTCCAATGAGTCAACTCTTCACATGAGGTGGCCAAAGTACTGGAGTTTCAGCTTTAGCATCAGTCCTTGCAAAGAACACCCAGGGCTGATCTCCTTCAG
>SJYV01007153.1:657329-706232 GCA_006410875.1 Neotragus pygmaeus
TCTGGGTCATGAAGATCTTTTTTGTACAGTTCTTCTGTGTATTCTTGCCACCTCTTCTTAATATCTTCTGCTTCTGTTAGGTCCAGACCATTTCTGTCCTTTATCGAGCCCATCTTTGCATGACATGTTCCCTTCGTATCTCTAATTTTCTTGAAGAGATCTCTAGTCTTTCCCATTCTATTATTTCCCTCTATTTCTTTGCATTGATCGCTGAGAAAGGCTTTCTTATCTCTTCTTGCTATTCTTTGGAACTCTGCATTCAGATGTTTATATCTTTCCTTTTTTCCTTTGCCTTTAGCTTCTCTTCTTTTCTCAACTATTTGTAAGTCCTCCTCAGACAGCCATTTTTCCTCTTTGCTTTTCTTTTTCTTGGGGATGGTCTTGATCGCTGCCTCCTGTACAACGTAACAAACCTTGTCCCTAGTTCTCCAGGCACGTTATCAGATGCAATCCCTTGCATCTATTTGTTACTTCCACTGTATAATTGCAAGGGATTTGATTTAGGTCGTGCCTGAATGGTCTAGTGGTTTTCCCTATTTTCTTCAATTTAAGTCTGAATTTGGCAATAAGGAGTTCATGATCTGAGCCATAGTCAGCTCCTGGTCTTGTTTTTGCTGACTGAATAGAGCTTCTCCATCTTTGGCTGCAAAGAATATAATCAATCTGATTTCAATATTNTGGGCTGCCATCTATGGGGTCGCACAGAGTCGGACACAACTGAAGTGACTTAGCAGCAGCAGCAGCAGATGCTTCTCCAAGTTTCAGACAAGGACAGAGATGCTAAATAAAACTGGGAAGTTCCTAGGTTGATTCATTCACTCATTTGTTCATTCACTAAATGGTTATTAGGCTTCCACTCTGCCCCTGGAACTAAGGTAAGGGCCAGACAAATAAATGCCTGAGAAGACGAGTATTATGTTTTAATAGCAAGGAGGGAGAGGAGGTGGTTCTATATTTGTCTTAGTTCAGTTCTTGGTTCCTGTTTGAGATTCCTGGGAAACCTGTCTACCTAATAACTGGGGTAGTTGGAGATATCAGGGACTTTTTTTTTCATTTCTTTTTATTTATCTTTTATTTCTCTGTCTTATTTTTCCCTTGCTTATGATCTAAGACAATGTTTACAGAACATTTTAAAGTCTTTCTTTTGTTATCCTGAAATGCTTTCTCCAAAGTCCAATACACCTGAGCTAAAACTAGGCCAGTCCTGGTACTCTCTCAATCGCTAGAGTTCCAAAACACCCTCCCATCTGTCTACCTGAAAATAATTGTGCAGCCTGATCTTCCCCTTTGGTAGAAAGTATGGCATAGTAAAGACATAGCTTTAGAATACTTACTTTCTTCTTGTGGCCAAAGTGTTTCAAAAGGTAAGTTGGAATGAAAAGAAAAGATGCTAAAACACCCATCAATGTTGGGGAGNTTTCCCCATCTATTTCCCATGAGGTGATGGGACCAGATGCCATGATCTTTGTTTTCTGAATGTTGAGCTTTAAGCCAACTTTTTCACTCTCCACTTTTAGTCACAGATAATTATCTAGAAGCATTAGATTGAATTAGATTGGGGGTTGTTTTATGCCACGAGTTAAATTGTGACCCGAAAACAACTTAACAGTATCTTGGTAGGAAAGCAGTTTATTCCGGAGTTGAAGGAGGAAAAATATGGTGTGTTTCCAAGTTTCTCTTTGGCTTTCTGCATTGCAATCTTAAAGTTACTTAATTGGTCTGTTTTAAATTAAGTCATATAAAGTGTCATGATAACACATATACCTAAGAATAAATTTGCTCCCTGATTGATTTTTCAGTAAAGTCTCCAGTTTACAATTAAGATGAACTACAGTATCAGTGGGAAGAAGGCATTACCAAAATACCATGTCCGGAGCTAATTTGAACCACTGATAAGTGGCAGATAAATCAAATGAATTGTAATGCTTCATAAGACAGAAGAATATTCAGCCTCACTGAGAAGATACAGAATATATTTTGATGAGCTTTGGTATTTGAAGTAGTATGATGAATAAAGGGGGTATAAATGGGTGAATATTAAAAAAAAAATACCAACAGTATAAGATATGGAACTGGGGGCAGAAGTTTTGAATTCTCACCAGTAGAAATTTGAAGAGAAATTCATTATGGGAAAATTTAAATAACAAATACCCCTTTCCTATTCCTTCATTTGTAAAATACCAGAAACATTTTTGTGGATAAAAATATTTCAAACGTATGAGTTCTTTTCTTTTTTTTCTCCTCCCCACCCCAAAATGATGTTGATTTCTTGTGGTAATTCTCTATTTACAAGATCTTTGCTAGTTGTAGAAATGATTCTTTCTGGAAGAGGTAAATGATTAATTACTGTGACCAAATGAAATTTTAGGGCATCCTATTTCTCTGCAAAGCTTCATCCTTACAGGCCTATTTTGGAGAAATATTGAAAGCAGTAGAGTTATTCTTGAAAGCAGGGATTCTTAATCAGACAGGTAACATAAATGAGTGAATCAGGCTGGTTAGAGGACAAGTAGGGAGTATGGAGGCAGTGAAGTAAAGAGGACATCCTATTTAAAACAGACATTTACCACTCACTGCAGTTCATTGTTGCCATATTAAACTTGATGTCCTATCTTGCCAGATCTTCCAGTTTTTAAAAGCAAGACAAAAATTTGGACCTTTATGTAAACATTTCTTGGTTTATAAAAAACACTCTTACAAAAATCTAAAGAATAATATCTTAACCAAATAAAACACATCTGTGTACCTTGTCCAGTAATCTGATTTACTACTTTTTGTTTAAAAAAAAAAAAAAAACCAAAAATCTTTATTCTAAAATCAATCCAGAAACGAGTTATTAGCATGTCAGGGGAGTGTAATCTCCTTGGTTCTGTCTTGTCACAACAAAAATTTGAAGCAATGGACATTAAAGCCCTCAGCGTGTCACAGCTCTCAGACAGACCAGACAGTGTTATAGCTCTCAGACAGATCAGTGTTACAGCTCCGTGTTACAGCTCAGTTTTATTTAGAAAATAAAAGGAAAACGCATCCTCGAAGTGAGAGGGCATGCCTGCCCAAAAGACAGAAAAGAGAGAGCCCAGCCCTTTGGCCCCTCTTTTCATGATTTTTTTCCTCCCTCTGGGCCTGCCCTAAGTAAGTTGGGCCAGCCAGGAGTGCGGTTTGTGGTCCTCACTCCGGTCTTCGGACCTTCCTTTGTTCTATTTTCACGGGCTTTTCCCTTCCTTGTCTTTTAGCCACCGCCATTCTGGGCTCCTCTTTCCTATTCTAACTACCTAACAAGTGTAAATTGAAGCATGACAATGTCCCAGGTCTTGTGAGGGACACACACAAAAAATGAGTAAGACAGGACCACAGACTGCAAAACTTGACAAAAGTAAGAATACATCAAACTAGAAGCATAAAATGGATCGCCAAGGTTCATGTCGACCACTTTTCTATACACACACATAGACATCACACACACACACACACACACACACACATCAGTGGCAAATCAATCTATTTAAAATCTACTCTTGGTGGGGAAAAATAAAGACAGAGTAGTAACTTGTATTTTTTCATATAAAAACAAGTAGTGGCATTCATACCATGATAAAATTTCTTGTTTCTGGAGATTTTTGCATTCTAAAGAATCAATGTCAAACTCAAAATACCATCTGACCCTTTAAAGGAGAATTTTTCTTCTTATTTTTTTTTTTTTGTATAGAGATCGAAATTCAGTACTCAGTGGTCCACATATGTTAGATTTTTAGGAGATCTGAATAACTTCTAAGCATGAAGGGAAATTTTGTGCTGAACTGATGTGACAGCAAAGCAGTGAACCCTTATCTTAAATAAGCAGAAGAAAATTAATCTGAAAGTAGTTGGCTTGAACTAAGAGAAATTTTAATTGGGTGATTCATTTGTAAGTCTTTCTCTTTATAGTTGAGCAGAAAACTGCATTAAATGGAAAGAAAAATTTTTAGGGGACCTGAAAAGCATTGATATTTTATTTAATAGCTTTGAAATGAACATTTCTCCAGTCTACTGAAAGAGGCAGCATTTTCTTCCCCCCAAATTCTCTAGTAGATTTATTTTTCTTTCTCCAACAAGAGTAATCATTCCATCTTTTGTTCCAAGAGTGAATAAGGATGATCAGAGCTCAGAGTGCCTTATAACTTGATTTTGTAACACACTCTATCCCAATACAGCTAAGTATTTTTGCTCCTTCTTCTCTCTTTCCCCCTTGTCCACCAGCCAGGGAGGATTAACCTCCTGGAGCTCTGCACTAAGCAGCCTGTCAACTCTGGGTGTGTACCCCAGTCCTGCTCTGTGTGCTATGTCACTTCAGTCATGTCCGACTCTTTGTGATCCTCTGGACTGTAGCCCATCAGGCTCCTCTGTCCATGGGATTCTCCAGGCACGAATACTGGAGTGAGTTGCCATGCCCCCCTCCAGGGGATCTTCCCAACGCAGGGATCAAACATTTGATTCAAAACTCTCTGACACGCTACCTGTGAAGTATAGATAAGAAATATATACATTGTAAGATTTTTTGTTAAGTGAAAGTGAAGTTGCTCAGTCGTGTCCGACTCTTTTCAGTCCCATGGTCTTTAGCCTACCAGGTTCCTCCATCCACAGGATTTTTCCAGGCAAGCATACTAGAGTGGGTTGCCATTTCCTTCTTCAGGAGAGCTTCCCAACCCAGGGATTGAACCCAGGTCTCCTGCATTGTAGGCAGATACTTTACTGTCTGAGCCACTAGGGAAGATTTTTTGTTAGAATGAAATTAAATAATGCCTAGTAGTTTGTGGGACTTGACTCTCTTCCCTTCTGTTCAACCCTACTGCTAACTTCAATTTTTTTTTTCTGTCTTGCTGTTTGGTTTCTTGGAAGTGCTCAGAGGCATCTGGAGGAAAAACTTTATCCCCAGTGGTGGTATAAAGTGTTTGAAGAAGTTTTATGTTGTGAGACCCAGAAAGCCATTTATAATCATTCATACCTAAGAATATAAAGTTTGAAGCATAATTAAGTTTTACTCCATCATTGTGGTCTTTCTTTAAAAATCGATCAGATAGCAAGTTATAATTAATTGTTAAGTATTTAGTATGTGCTGAGTGTTGCTCAGAGTCTAGTTAAAGTATGATCTTTACTAGAGTCACCTAACCAGAGAAGCAAAATGAGCTTTAAGAAAAAAAAAAGAGAGAGAGAGAGAGAGGGTGGGATGAACTGAGAAAGTAGCATTGACATTCACAGACTACCATGTGTAAAATATATAGCTAGTGTAAGCTTATATGTAACCCAGGGAGCCCAACCTGACGCTCTGTGATGACCTGGAGGAGTTGGGTGGGGGTGAGGGAGGCCCAAGAGGGAGGGGATACATACATAGTTATGACTGATTCACGTTGTTGTACAGCAGAAACCAACACAACATTGTAAAGTAATTATCCTCCAGTTAAAACATTAAGATAAAAAAGGAAAAGACAAAGCAACAGAGAGAAATAAAACTATGTTGGTAAAGTGCTAATGTACTCCTCTGGGCTCTGTGAGCTCTAGAAATGAAGTATGAGTGGAACTCGACTAGACAAAGGTGGCTGGTGGTGAGGTGGGACCTGCAGTCTTTGAAGGAAGAAAGAGGGGAGAATATTCCAGGCAGCAAGAGTAACCAGAGGGGAAGCTTAGCCCATGTGCTCAGGCTCCCAAAGCAGCTTAGAAACTGTCCGATTCATCAATGCTAACAAGGCCCAGGACCTACCTCCACACGCCCCTCCACATGTATTTAGTATAACTGCTCTTCTCTTTGGACACAACACTTTATCTCCACAGATATTAGTGGCCAGGTCTCTAGAGATGTATATTTAGATCCAGGCCTCCTAACACTTGTGTATTTGCTTATCCCCTGAATGTGCTCCAGGCCACACTCTCCACCCGGGCCTGGAATGTGTTAGATAAAAACAAAAAGAATAATGTCAGCAACGATCTCAGGTTTATAATGTGGAACAAACTTTAAAAAAATAAATTTCTGTCCTTCTCTCTCCAGAACATCTTATTGTTGACAATCCAGTCTCAGAAATTCTGATTTGGAGAATGAAAAAGAAAAATGATTGTATTCATCATTACCCCATAGTATTTGGCTCTGGCACTTTATTCCAGAGAACAAAAAGTAAAGATATGCATTTGAAAGAGAAGGAATGAATGATATTCCCTGAAAAGAAGCCATTTTCCTTCTGAGACAATGAGAAGACAGAATGAAGTGTGACTCTATAAAAATTTCCAGCTACTTATTTTGGTTTCTGAGCAGATTTAAATGATGCTATGTTTAAAAAATAAGAATATGATTTAGTAGCACATATAATGCACATAAACATGCATACATGTAACTAGATTGTACAGTTGTGCTTTTTAAAATTTGCTACTAACAAGTACTTCCATTTAAAATCTACCCTCATACTGCACTCAGTGTCCTGGAAGTTAGACTTCTAGTTATTGCTTTTCTGTTAGCTGCTTTGTTTGGATTTCATTGACTAAATTTGTTGTAAAGGAGTTTCATGTTCAGTGTTTAAGGTATTAGTGAATTTCCCTTCTCTTTAGAAGAGTAGACATCAAACATTATGGAAAATTTATGCATTATTAGCAACCTATTGAATTTATTTGCTGTCTCTGAGATGTTCATAGCTGTTTAAGATGGAGGAAAAAATGTTTATTTTTACTTATTATTAAATCTGTGTGAAGATCAAGAAGCAACAGTTATATCTGGACATGAAACAACAGATTGGTTCCAAATCAGGAAAGGAGTATGTCAAGGCTGTGTATGGTCACCCTGCTTATTTAACTTATATGCAGAGTACATCATGAGAAATGCTGGACTGGATGAAGCACAAGCTGGAATCAAGATTGCTGGGAGAAATATCAATAACCTCAGATATACGGATGACACCATCCTTATGGCAGAAAGTGAAGAGGAACTAAAGAGCCTCTTGGTGAAAGTGAAAGAGGAGAATGAAAAAGTTGGCTTAAAACTCAACATTAAGAAAACTCAGATCATGGCTTCTGGTGCCATCATTTTCATGGCAAATAGATAGGGAAAGGAAACAGTGTCAGACTTTATATTTGGGAGCTCCAAAATCACTGCAGATGGTGACTGCAGCCCTGAAATTAAAAGACGCTTGCTTTTATGTTATGACCAACATGGGCAGCTTATTAAAAAGCAGAGACATTACTTTGCCAACAAAGGTCTATCTAGTCAAAGCTATGGTTTCTCCAGTAGCCACGTGTGGATATGAGAGTTGGACTATAACGAAAGCTGAGTGCCGAAGAACTGATGTGCTGTTGAAGAAGACTCTTGAGACTTCCTTGGACAGCAAGAAGATCCAACAGTCCATCCTAAAGGAAATCAGTCCTGAACATTAATTGGAAGGAATGATGCTGAAGCTGAAACTCCAATACCTTGACCACCTGATGTGAAGAACTTACTCACTGGAAAAGACCCTGATGCTGGGAAGGATCGAAGGTGGGAGAAGAAGGGGATGACAGAGGATGAGATGGTTGGATGGCATCACCAACTCGA
Organism: Neotragus pygmaeus; assembly: GCA_006410875.1. Lineage (NCBI taxonomy): Eukaryota > Metazoa > Chordata > Mammalia > Artiodactyla > Bovidae > Neotragus > Neotragus pygmaeus. Next base: position 664,876 of record SJYV01007153.1, read on the forward strand.
TGGACATGAGTTTGAGTAAACTCCTGTAGTTGATGATGGACAGGGAGGCCTGGAATACTGAATTCCATGGGGTTGCAAATAGTTGGATATGAATGAGAGACTGAACTGATAAATAAAAATCACTCAGCATGACTTTTAAATAGTAGCTAAAACTAGTTTTTGTACCTTTAAAGTTATAGATTTCAATTATTCCCATTATCCATGTGTACAAAATTTTTGAAAGTGAGATGGTGTAATTAAAATTAGCTAAGGTTAAAAATGCTTCTTATTCTTCTGGTTTGAATATTGAGGACATGACAGTAGTATCTAAATCAGTAAAGAAAACGAGCGTATGCTATAGTAGAATTCAAAGAGTCCTCAGGTAGCCTCTTAGAGGAAAGGAATATTTATAGTATATAAATATTCCTTCTAATATACATGTAATATCATACAGTTACTTTGGGAACTATGGAATGAATAAAAAGAAGGGAGGCAGAAGGAAGAAGAGAGGGAAAGAGAGAGAAAGGAAGGAAAGGAAATATGGGTCATAATCTTTGCTTTGTTACTTCTTAGTTTTTTAAACTTCTTCCCTTGATACCATTTTCCACATCTGTAAAATTAGGGCTGAAAAGTAACATGAACAGAGCAGCCGACAGACTAAGTCCATAGGATCGCAAAGACTGGACATGACTGAAGCGATTTAGCACGCACACAAGGGTACCTTAGCTCCACATTCTATGATTGAGTAATTCATCTAAATAAATAATAAAAATATTTTTGCATGTGGTTCTTCGAAGCTCTAGTGGTCTCAAAAGCCAGTTGTTTATGAGAGGCTTTGCGGTGTGGGGCTTCCCTTGGTAGCTCAGATGGTAAAGAATCTGCCTACAGTGCAGGAGACCTGGGTTTCATCCCTGAGTTGGGAAGATCCCCTGGAGAAGGGAATGGCAAACCACTCCATTATTCTTGCCTGGAGAATTCCATGGATAGACCATGGGGTCGCAAAGATTTGGACATGACTGAGTGACTAACAATTTCACTTTCTTGTGGTGTGGAAGGAATAAGGACAGACACCTGCCTCAAGAGTCAGACATCCCTTATGCAGATGTCTCCTGGGCTTGAACTTCCTCAGCAATATAGCATAGGTGTGCTGGCCTCACTGGCTTGAGATAAGAACGGACAGCAAAGCTTTTAGCTTGGTCTCATGCATTTAGCTCGGTCTCATGCATTTGGCTCATGGGCAGGATTTCAGGCATAATGGCACATTCTTGATACACAGGAAATCTTCATGAGAACTTTTAGGCATCTATCAAGGAAGGATTAATTATTAATTCATTAGCCAGAGCATAGAGTAATTAGATTTTGAATTTTGAAGGGGTCTTGCAATCTTTCAGTCCAACTCTCTTATCATTACTAATTAAGGAACAGAAATTCTAAGTTTCGGTGACTTGCTAAAGCCATTCAGTGGTCTTGTTGCAAAGCCAGGAGTAAAATTCTGGCCTCCTAACTCCCAGTCCAGGGTATATTTCTTGAAATAACACAAGCCTAGAAATGCCAGAGGACTGAGTGTCATAATACAGGTTTCTCTGCTTTGATATCCTGACACCTTTGGGGATTTTTCTTTTGAACAACAAAGATACCTGAGGTCTACTTGGAGAGAATAAAAGTAGCCCCTCCCATAGTGCTTCTGGGTATTTCCTCAGGGACTACAATGAAAAATCTTGACCATAAGAAGGTGCATGAGGTCTGCAATAGAATTAGACCCTTAGTAATGCAGATGACACCACCCTTATGACAGAAAGTGAAGAGGAACTAAAAAGCCTCTACATGAAAGTGAAAGAGGAGAGTGAAAAAGCTGGCTTAAAGCTCAACATTCATAAAATGAAGATCATGGCATCTGGTCCCATCACTTCATGGGAAATAGATGGGGAAACAGTGGAAACNAGAGGTGATGGGCTCGGCTCTGCAGGGGGCACTGAGGGGCCCACTGACCACACAGGGACCAATGCTCCGGTTTGCAGGGAGGCCTTTGCTGTGGAGCCTGGTTTTCTCTGTTGCCCATGTAAGCTCCTCAGTCACAGCCTCCTTGCTTCCCTCACTATGTCTTGCGTCCCCCCACGAGAGGGGGACCATGCCTGACTACCAAGGAGTGCCTCCCGCCTCTTGCCTGCCTGCTGACTAATTCCTTTGAGGCCATTTTGCTTTCGGTGATTTTTTTTTTAATGCCAAAACACTTTGTATTAGGGTATGTGGCTCAGCTGGTAAAGAATCCACCTGCACTATGGAAAACCTGGGTTCGATTCTTGGATTGGGAAGATCGCCTGGAGAAGAGAATGGCTACCCACTCCAGTATTCTGGCCTGGATGGACTCTACAGTTCACGGGGTCACAAAGAGTCAGACAGAACTGAGCAACTTTCACACGAGAGTAGCAACATAGCCAATTCACAATGTTGTGATAGTTTCAGGTGAACAACAAATGGACTCAGCCGTACATATACATGTACCCATTCTCTGCAAAATGCCCCTTCCGTCCAGGCTGGCACATCGCGTTGCTTGCAGTCACTTTTGACCCTCACATTACAGATACCTCAACTTGCACTTCGTGGCTTCACAGCAAGTCCTTACTAAAATCCGAGGTTCCAGCCAGCAGACCTCGAGAGCCGGGAAGCCCTCAAGCTGCTTCCCGCCTGCGTGTCCAGGTCTGAGGAAGGCCATGGCCCCAGTCTTTCTTGAAGGAAGTCTGGCCAGGCCCGAGAGGACACCTGGATGGCCTGCAGCCTTGGACTGCAAGGAGATCCAACCAGTCCATTCTGAAGGAGATCAGCCCTGGGATTTCTTTGGAAGGAATGATGCTAAAGCTGAAACTCCAGTACTTTGGCCACCTCATGCAAAGGGTTGACTCATTGGAAAAGACTCTGATGCTGGGAGGGATTGGGGGCAGGAGGAGAAGGGGACAACAGAGAATGAGATGGCTGGATGGCATCACCAACTCGATGGACGTGAGTCTGAGTGAACTCCAGGAGTTGATGATGGATAGGGAGGCCTGGCCTGCTGTGATTCATGGGGTCGCAAAGAGTCGGATACGACTGAGCGACTGAACTAACTATACCTAAGACTAGCAGCTGGGGAAGGGATTGCAGTGTATATCCTGAAATAAGAAAGACTGTAGGACATTTCTACTGGCAATATTGTGGGTATGTCTTTTATTAAGAATAGGAAGAATGTAGCTCTAATTTATCATTTTAGACTTGAAACAAAAGATTTGTCATAGGGGTCTTGAAATCAAGTTATTTTTACCACCCCCCTGATCTCCTCCATGAAAAGAATGAATTCTTTAAATTTATGGTAGAGTATGAACTCACCAATAAGAAATTTGCAAGCTTTTTTTTTTCAGAGCTAAGATTTGCTTTTGTGCCTTTTCTCTTGCAGATTTTGTTGCCTGAGTGTTGCTAAGTCACAACCCTAAGCCAATAGCCCACCAGGCTCCCCTCTCCATGGGATTTTCCAGGCAAGAAAACTAGAGTGGATTGCTATGTTCTCCTCCAAGGGATGGACCCAACCCAGGGATAGAACCCACATCTTTTACATCTCCTGTATTGGCAGGTGGGTTCTTTACCACTTTGCTGAGGATATTTTTATTAGTTTTAGTACATCTTTATTGGTAATAATATAGATATTTACCTTAAAACAACTTTGCAATGGGAAGTTATAATTTCTAAGCCCTATGTCTTCCAACTAAATGATTCTGAACCTAACTTTACCCTTTGGAATATACATAAACACATATGTATAGTATTTAGTAACATTAAATAAGCGATATGTTTTATGTATACGTATAATATGTAAATTATATTAACTATGTACCATATTTTATATTTAAACATGAAATAAACATTACAGTACTCTTGTAAATTCCACAAATAACCTAATTTATAAGCATTATACACATTTTTCTTTAACGTTTTAAGAACCATAAAATTTTTGAAGTGCTTTAATTTATTATCTTCAAATTTTTCACTATAAAAAAAGAAATCAAACTATTAAAAAAACTTTGCTATTTTAAGAGGTCATTTGTTTGTATCTCAAACAGACTAACCTCCTTAGTTGAGGATCTTACATAGTTTCTTAGGGAGAGATTTTGGCAGTCACTGAATTTGTTGACAGGGTTTTACCAATTAGACTAGAGCTATTTAGGTTGGCAGATCCTTTTACTCTGAGCGTTAGTATTCCATAGTCATGTGAATCCCAATTCACTTGCCCTTACTCTCCCCATTTCAATTATCTTCTTGAGATCTTCAAACCTTGTTCCACTTAATCATAAAGTTCAGAGCCACAGCTATCCTTGTGGCTTGCTATATAACTGTAAGCTAGAAACCTTTCCAGCTTCTCATTAGACATTAAATCTTAATTTACTTTGTCATCTCAACAACCAGCTCAGTAGTTGTTAATATTTTGTACTGCTTGGGGAAATAGATACATGGCAAACAGATCTCTCTAATTTCTTTGGCTGATTGCAGTTTGTTTTCATGGTGTTCACCAATGTTGCCAACCAAACCTATGGTAGTATTGCACTTCCTTAGAATTTAAGTATGAACACACAAGGAATAATTTTATGTGTCAACTTGTTGGCCACAGTAGTCAAATATTTGACCAGACACTATTTTCTAGTTGTTTCTGTGAAAGCATGTTTCAGATGAGATTAACATTTAAATTAGCAGACAATGAATAGGGTAGATAACCCTCCATAATATGGTGTGTGTGTTAGTTGCCCAGTCATGTCTGACTTTTTGAGGCCCCATGGATTGGGGCCTGCCAGACTCCTCCATCCATGGGATTTTCCATGCAAGAGTACTAGAGTCAGTTGCCATTTCCTTCTCTAGGGGATCTTCTCAACCCAGTTTCCAGGTATGTCAGAGGTAATGAATCTGCTTGCCAATGCAGGAGATGTAAAAGACATAGATTTGATCCCTGGGTTGGGAAGATTTCCTGGAGTAGGAAATGGCAATCCACTCCAGTATTGTGTTGTGAAAATTCCACGAACAGAGGAGCCTGGCAGGCTACAGTCAATGGGGTCATAAAAAGTCAAAACAACTGAGCATGCATGCACTTTGGGGCTCAAGTTGCAATAATAGCTCTTACCTGGGTCTCCAGCCTGGCAGCCTGCTTTACTGAGTGTGACCTTGCAAGCCTCCAGCATTATGTGAGCCAGTTTTTTTAAAATAAACACACACACACATTCTACTGGTTCTATTCTGTGGAAAACCCTGACTAATATAGGCCAACAAGACTTTTTTTAGACAATGAAATGTGAAAAGAAAGAACGCGTGTCTGTTTCAAGCATAAGATCTAAGATTCCATGCATGGTTTGCCATATTCACATTTTTCTGCCTCAGAAAATGTGAAAGCAGAGAAATGGTGCCATTAGAGCAAACCATGATGAACTTAGACCTTGTACAAGAATTAAACTTTCATTTTTGTAAGCCTCTATGATTTGGAGACTGTTACCATGACACCACCTATATTTTCATGATAGATACAAAAGTCTCTAAATTTACACTTCAGGGTCAGAACTTTCTTCTCCTTCTAGATTTTACTATTTCACACAATTCTATTTTTAGTTTTGGGACTTCAAGAATTTAAGTTGGGTTCATGCAAATATCTGAACCACTAGTCCAGTTGACTCTGAAGAAAACTTCTCTTCAGGAATATGGAACCAACCAATCCAGGCTATGCAAATGATAATTTATCCTCCCTTCCCAGACTTATAAAACTAACTGACTACTCTGCACCTGCAGAGCCTGATCATGGACTTCTCTCTTAGTATATCCTAATCATAAGCTTCTGATACTTAACAACCTGGGGACTGTATAGAAATGTTACAGTGATCAAAATACATGTATTGTCATTTCAAATCAATGTCTTTGTAAAGGAAAATTTTAAATAATCCTCTCTTTGTTTCCAGTAACGGGGTATCTTAGTTTTCTATTGCTGTATAACCAATTACCACAGACTTAGAGGCTTAGGACAACATAAATTTCTGATCTTACAGGGAGTGTGGTATTCCAGGCCATGCTAGGGGCTGTCCCACCTGGCAATACAGTGACACAGATCTGCTTCTCAAAGTCACAGGCTCATGACAGAAGAAGCAGACGTCACAGTGGGGCTGATGATCTTCCTGGGAAAGGCTGGTGAGCGTGGTGTGGAGGGGTCAACCTCTTCTCCCGCCTCAGTGACACTGGGTTTAGGCCTGGCCATGATGGCACCCACCCCTCAACTTTGGTTGCCATTGTCCTGATCCTCTCAGGGTCAGGATTCATCATGTTTTAGCTGTGTCTTCTGTTGAGGCTCTCGCAAGGCTAAACTGAACATGCTGGCCATCTACGTCCTTACCTGGAGGCTCTAGGGAAAGACAGACTGCCAAGCTCTTTCAGTTTGTTGGCAGAAAAAATTTGCCTGAAGTTGCACTATTGGGGTTCATGTTGTCAAATCTTAGAAGCCACTCCCAGGTCCTTGCCAAGAACCTTTTCATATTCGCATCCCTCTGCAGTCTATGATGAAGGATTCTTAAGGAGTTAAAGGTAATCACAAAAAGACTATCCTATCATCATTTGCCATATAGCATAATTTAGTCAAGAGACTATTATCCCATTATGTTCACAAGTTCCATCTACACTCAAGATCTGGAAATTATACAAGATGTGGACACAAGGGAATAATTATTTTGGTCATCTAAGAGACACAAGGTCACAGTTATACAGAATAGATAAAGGAAGTTGGGGTAACAGATCAGGTGACATTCCTAATTGAACAATTATGAGCCCTTTCACCACATGAATGCATAAGACCTTGATACAGAGACCTCCATGGATATTGAGGGATATTCCTTTTGGATACCCTTCCCACTGTTTCTTGTTTCTTATTTTCAGAAACTCTCTTGCAGCCTTTTCCTTTTTTAAATCCCTTCATTGTGATAGCAGTACCAGCTCAAGTCTTTCTATTTAGAAAAATTGTATAATTACAAGATGGGTGGAGATGTACGTTTATGGCATGCGTGAGAGTAGGCTTGGAGTTTCATTGTGAAAGGTTTTTTTGTTTTGTTTTTCCATGAAGATTGAGAAAATGTCATGTATTCATAGAAGAAAGGAATCAGTTGATGAATATCTCAGGGAAGAAGTCAGGAAGTTGACAAGATCATATTTGTATATAAGAATGATTTCTTTGGGACCTGTGAAGAAGGGCCTGGGATGGGAGAGTATGTGTAGGAAGGGATGGAGTGGGTAGAAGAAGACTATTATAGACTACTGCAACCAGCTAGGGGTTGTCAAACATTTTCTATAAAAAGCCAGATAGTAAATTTTTCAGGTTTTGTGGTCCAGACAGGATCTTTGCCAGAGTGATTCAAGTCTGCTGTTGTAGCGTGAAAGCAGCCATAAATCGTATGTGAACAGATGGGTGTGGCTCTGTTTCAACACAACTATATTTACAAAACCAGGCAGCAGGCTGAATTTGGATCACTGGATGTGGTTTGCTGACACATGGACTAGACTGTTGGGCTTCCCTGGTAGCTCAGAGGTTAAAGCGTTATAGACTGTTACTAAAGGTTATAGACTATTACTGCTCTAAAACAGTGACAGTAGAGATGGACAGGAGATGGAATTGATTGACTTAGTTTTATATGTGTGGAGCACTTATTTTGGGCTGGGTGCCCTTCTAGATGGCTTCCCTGGTAGTTCAGCTGGTAAAGAATCCACCTACAATGCAGGAGATCCTAGTTCAATTCCTGGGTCAGGAAGATCCGCTGGAGGAGGAATAGGTTACCCACTCCAGTATTCTTGGGCTTCCCTGGTAGCTCAGCTGCTAACGAATTCACCTGCAGTGTGAGAGACCTGGGATTGATTCCTAGGTTGGGAAGGTCCCCTGGAGAAAGGAAAGGCTACCCACTCCAGTATTCTGGCCTGGAGAATTCCATGGACTGTATAGTCCACGGGGTCACAAAGAGTTGGACACAAATGAGAGATTTTCATTTTCACAAGGAGATATGCAGTGAACCAACCAGACAAAAATGCCTTCTTAAATAGTTTTCATTCTGGGAAATCTATAAATACAAACATTCTACCTTGTAGATTACCTATTAGTAAAGAAATGAAGATACATAAGTTTGGGCGTGTGGAAAATTCCTACTTTATTTCACAAAAATCCACTGTGGCTGCTCTGGTATGGTACAAAAAAACGTGGTTTTAATTAAAGAAAACTTCCTCAGTTACACACTATCTCATTTTTCAAAATCCATAAACATGTATTACAATATGTTTTCTGCTCAATGTAATGTGTAAAACATAATCAGCACACATAAGAAAATATTTCCATGTGAATGAAACGGAGCCTCAGCTAGAAAATTAAATTTGCACAAGGATGAATAATGTGACCAAACAATGAATTGTACAAGAACCACACAGCAAAGAATAATAAAACAGATACTCCTATGTACAACACTAAGCATGCAGCCATTCCTAGGAATCAATTGGCAAATTTCATAGAAAGTCTGAATGATCTTCCCTTTTTAAGGAAAATGTGAAGAGAACTTTGGTTATTTGGAACATTGGATTCCTTGTTTCTTTTTGACCTTTGCCAACTCTTTGTGTTGTCTAGCTGCCCAGGTGAAAAAGGCTCCTCATAGCTAAAAATGCAAGAAAAATTTGTTTCTCGCTCTGGAGTATGTGTTGGGGCTTCCCCTGTGGCTCAGCGGTAAAGAATCTACCGGCAGTGCAGGAGTTGCAGGCGAGGTCCCTGGGTCAGGAAGCTCCCCTGGAGGAGAGCATGGCAACCCACTTCAGTATTCTTGCCTGGAGAATGCTGTGGACAGAGGAGCCTGGTGGGCTACAGTCCACAGGGTCGCAAAGAATTAGACATGACTGAAGCGATTTCCAACCAGTCCATTCTAAAGGAGATCAGTCCTGGGTGTTCACTGGAAGGACTGATGCTAAAGCTGAAACTCCAATACTTTGGCCACCTCATGTGAAGAGTTGACTCATTGGAAAAGACCCTGATGCTGGGAGGGATTAGGGGCAGGAAGAGAAGGGGATGACAGAGGATGAAATGGCTGGATGGCATCATCGACTCGATGGACATGAGTTTGAGTGAACTCCGGGAGTTGGTGATGGACAGGGAGGCCTGGCCTGCAGCAATTCATGGGGTTGCAAAGATTCGGACATGACTGAGCGACTGAACTGAACTGAACTGAGCTGAAGTGATTTAGTGCTCACATACACACTCATGATGTATGTTAAGTGTGAGTATGGCAAAGAATAACGATGTGAAATAATGAGAAACAATTATGACATGGATAACAGGAGAGTAACTTGAGGTTAGTTTTGTCATATGCTTTCACCCTCTGAGTCATATTTAGAAAGTAACCACAGGCTTAATAATCATTTCTTCTCTAAGCTTATAGTTGGTTATATATAAAACATCCAACCAGTGGCTCTATAATCAACATCTGCTCTAATAAAAATGCCCTTAAAATTGTTAGTATCAGAAAGTAAAAGGATGCTGTTCATTTCTATTGTGGTATCTTTATTCTTCCTGTGTCTCCTGGATGAATCTTCAAATCAATGTGTTTTACATGAGATATATGTTCAAACTCAGGAGACTTTATATATTTTATCAATATTTTATTAATGACAAGGTGCAGGACTCTATGAGTTAATGCAGAGCATGGGAAGAATCAATACAAATCTATAAAAACCTCACCATTACAGGGTTGTATGTCACCAGGAGAACTGTCCTTCTGTACAAGCCAAATAGGTCAGAACTTATGTGCTGATATTTTTAGGATGTAGAGATGCTCAGATAAAAAAACCAAAAACCAAAAAACAACCTCACCCAGTGATAACCCATGGCTGAAATATTTTCAATAGATGGCCCCAGCCTGGCACCCAGAATTGGAATGAGGTATATCTAATTCCATACCCTACAGTGGCGTGGGAAGGGGGCCCTGTGGAAGCAGAGTAGGAAAGGCATCTCCAAGGGGAGAAACTGACTACAGCACTATGAAGATGAAATCTGCTTATCTATTTGTTACTTGTGCTTGATCTCCAGCATCTATTCTGTTTTCCTCCATCCTAAAAGAACTCCAACCTATTATAGAATCTATATGTCCCCTATATGACTCAGAGAGCTGACTTTGTCTAATTCTAGTCATGGATTCTAATCCATCTGCATGATGATATATTTCCCTGAAGATAAGACTCACATGATATCTTTATTACATATACTGATTACCAGATTCTTCCATTTAAATTCCACTCTATAGGTCTTACCTGGGCCTCCCTGGTGGCTCAGTGGTAAAGAATCCACCTGCCAATACAGGAGATATGGGTTCAATCCCTGAGTTGGAAAGATTCCCTGGAGAAGGAATTGGCAACTCCAGTATTCTTAACCTGGGAAATCCCATAGACAGAGGAGCCTGGTGGGCTCCATGGAACACAAGAGTCAGACATGACATAGCAACTAAGCAACAATAAGTCTCAGTTGGTGGGGGCGGGGGGAGGGGGAGTCTCAGAAATCTGTTTTTTCTGAACATTGCAAGTATCTCCTGCCTTTAGAGAAGTTGTAATAAATGATGATATAGGCCTATTGGTGCAAAACCCAGTGTAAAAACTGGCTGGAGATTCAAATTGGTTCAAGCTGACTGATAGGAAGGTTGTTAGTTTCAATGTTTTTGAGAGAATATTTTTTTGTGCTGTTTTATCCTGAACAAAGAGACATGTTGCCCTAGTTGCTGGTGACAGCCATCTCACAAGAGTGAGGGTAATTAGCCGTAGGATGAAAGCAGTGTGTATTTGTTAGAGCAGAAAAAGAAAATGAACCAGAGATCTTAACAACAAAATGAGCCATCAATCAACTAATCCAGAAGGCTGCCCTGCCTCTGGACTTTTTGTTATGTGACAATCAATATCCTTATTTTTTAAGTAAGTTGTATTTTCTGATCCTTGCAGGTAAAAGCTTTTAAGTTGATACAGCCTAACTGTGATTCTATTCAGTTATATGTTCTTGCCAATAGAAAAAGGAGAATCTGGGAGTAGCATTTCTCATTTTACAGCTGCTGCTGTTAAGTTGCTTCAGCCGTGTCCAACTCTGTGCGATGCCATAGATGGCAGCCCACTAGGCTCCTCTATCCCTGGGATTCTCGAGGCAAGAACACTGGAGTGGGTTGCTATTTCCTTCTCTAATGCATGAAGGTAAAAAGTGAAAGTGAAGTTGCTCAGTCGTGTCCGACTCTTAGCAACCCCATGGACTGCAGCCCACCAGGCTCCTCTGCCCATGGGATTTTCCGGGCAAGAGTACTGGAGTGGGGTGCCATTTTACTGCTATTACCATGTAAAACAATACTAAACTATTAGTTCTTATCATCTCTCTCTGGTAATAAGTTTAGGACCTAGAGAAGCATGACACATTTTTTTTTTTTTTACAATTATGCAATGAACATCACTTCAGGATCAATTTCTACAATTTCTGTGTATTTGGTATTAGTGACTACGAAAAAATAACTTACTAGTTAATAAATACATGAACATGCATTTGAAAATAAATTAAGGAAACAAAACTGGTTAAATGCTAAAGTAGCAAACATTTCTAGTCTATAGTTTTAAAGATGAAATTTAATTTTCCCATGAAACAGTGAAATGAAAACTTCTATACAGATATTCACATGTGTATGAAATGCTCATTTTAGCTGTGAGATAGGCTTTGGGTTCGATCCCTGGGTTGGGAAAACCCCTCAGAGAAGGGAAAGGCTGCCCATTCCAGTATTATTGCCTGAAGAATTCCATGGACTGTAGAGTCCATGGCGTTGCAGAGTCAGATACGACTCAGTAACTTTCACTTTCAGGCTTCCAGGGCACAACCTCTGTTTGTTGGCTCTGGATGAGGCAGGTGTCCCATTTCCTACAAGCATTTGCATTTGGTGATTGCATACTATAAGTGGACAGAGTTTGTGGTGTCCTTCCCCTCAAAAGCCTTTTATGTCCAATAACTTACACATGAGACTGATAAGTTTCCTTGCACGCACAAAATGACTGGATCTCTGACCTCAGTCTCCTAAATTTTATATATTAATATAAAAATTCATCTGTTGGATTGCAAGAAGGACAATGGGACTTCTACGTAGGAATAAGATGTCAGCGCCTGTGCGAAGGTTGAGAGACAGAGCTTAAGGATTGGAAGGGACTCATGCTTCACAACTCCACAGAAAGCTGAGACCAGGATCCACTTCAGTCAGTCTGACTTCACTGAGGGTGGCCCAAGGGCAGGGCGGGTGTGCGCACAAGCTCCTGTGTGAGTGCCTGTGCTTTTGCTGGTATACAGGACTGTGTACCTTGGCCAAGGACCCTCCTTGTCTGACCACAGCACAGGGAAAGGAAGCATTCTTCCTCACTTTGAAAGGGACTGCAGAGCTGTTCTCAGCAGTTAGCTGCTGTTGATCAGGTTCCCATGTAATTGTCACTGAGGATACTGGAGCTCAGCTTTAAAGGATACCTACATTTCTGTTCTCTCAAGGAGCACTGAGGGTAATTTGGAATGATTGGTGGCTATGAATTCTCAGAAATAGCTGAAAATGGAAATGTTAAGAAATATTGGAATTTTGGCAATCAAGCAGAGGATGGGAGAAACATGGGATTTTGAAGGACTAATATAAATATGATCTTATTGGTATTAAGCTGATGGAACCTGAGGAATACTAATTATGATTGCAGCACAGGATGGTGGTATGTAATATTAACCACTCTGCATAGGCCTTCCTTTGACATTTCAACTTTCAACTTTATTACACCTCAGACCTTATGATGCCCTGGGATCAAGTGGAAGGAAGCTAAGACTGACAGGTAACTCAAAGTAGCAGAACTAGTATTCCCTCTCTGATCCCTGAACTAGAGAGGGGGGAAATGCTAAAACAAAAATGTTAAAAGCAGCTATGAGCAGGCATTCTAACACACCTCTTTCCCCAATCTCATAAGTAGTGTTGGAATAAAGGGGAGCATGAAATAATTCCCCATGCAGTTTGGGGGATTTCAATATATTTTTAACATTTTTGTTGGTGGCTTTTGTGTGCACAAACAAAATTATCCAGAGACTTCTTTTTTTCAATTATTACTTGTGTCATTGATATTTCAGATTAAATCTAGCTCTTCCTTATACTTTGAAGTCCAAATTAAAAATCTTATAATTTTATTTATTCATATGCTTATTACTGTAACAAAATTTAACATCACTTTTAAGGGAGATTTTACAGCCTAATTAAATTCTCTTAAGTACTTTAAACTATGTTTACAAATTTAATATATTAAGTGCTTTGTGTAACAAGCAATCCTTCCTAAATACCAAAGCATATCTTGCAAATCTAATGAATGAAGCATATACATAGCTTAGTACTTATAACAAATAAAGAATCTCTTAAAAATTCCAATACTGTTTTTATGCTTGGCTTAATTCTATTTCACTTTCAACCTAAAACTTAAATCAGTAACTCAATTATGTACTTAAATTGGAAGCATAAGGGTGCTTTTAGGTTTTCTAATATTCTAAATTCTCTTAAAGATTAAAACAATTAAAACAATAAATGTACAATGGCTACTCCCAAATCTAGCACAAAATATCGTTAGAATTTTTATGACCATTTCTAGTTTTAGTTCCCAGTAAAAGAAGTATCAGCATCGTGTAGAAATTTGTTTAGTCTCTGAGTTGTGTCCTACTCTTTTGCAACACCTATGGACTATAGCCCGCCAGACTGCTGTGTTCATGGGATTTTCCAGGCAAGAATATTGGAGTGAGTTGCCCTTTCCTTCTCCAGGGGATCTTTCTGACTCACGGATCAAACCCATGTCTCTTGCCTGTCAGGTGAATTTACCCCTGAACCCCCTGGGAAGCCCAGGAACTTGTTAGAAATCCAAATTCTCAGCCTCTACTCTAGACCTTGGAAAAGGCAATGGCACCCCACTCCAGTACTCTTGCCTGGAAAATCCCATGGATGGAAGAGCCTGGTAGGCTGCAGTCCATGGGGTCGCTAAGAGTCAGACATGACTGAGCGACTTCCCTTTCACTTTTCTCTTTCATGCATTGGAGAAGGAAATGGCAACCCACTGCAGTGTTCTTGCCTTGAGAATCCCAGGGATATGGGAGCCTAGTGGGCTGCCGTCTATGGGGTCACACAGAGTCGGACACAACTTAAGCGACTTAGCAGCAGCAGCAGCACTCTAAACCTGGGTTTCCCAGGTGGCTGAGACTAAAAAAATCCACCTGCAGTGAAACAGACCAGGATTCAATCTCTAGTTCAGGAAGAACCCCTGGAGAAAGAAATGGCAACCCATTCCAATATTCTTGCCTGGAAAATCCCATGGACAGAGGAGCCTGGTGGGCTACAATCCAAGGGCTGCAAAAGACGACTTAGCGACTAAACAACAACTCCAGACTTCCTGAATCTGAAACTCAGTCACAGGTCCAACAATTTGTGTTTTAATTCTAAAGTCTGTGCACTAAAGCCTGACAATTGCTATATTTAATTTGAAAGCTCCTCAAGGGTAATGCATTCACCATAAAAATAATTAAACTATCCTAAACATTTGGAGTTACATTCTCAGGTAAATGTGGGGTTAAATTAGCTGGTGGAAGCTACATTTTAATGAGAGAATTTTGAGGGGCCAGACAGGAAGTTTATCATGGGTGAGTTTTCTAATGACAGTGGGTTACACATTGGCGCTTCATGTAAACTAGGCCAGTATCCTCATAGTTACCGCATAGTCCCCACGTGCTGTACTCAAATCATGCATTAACTGGCTATCATATCTGAGTTAAGGCTGCAGCTCCTATCTTTCTTCCACTTTATTAGATTCAAATAATTTTTGTCTTGCTTAGTCCTCTGGATTCTTTTCATGTATACTCTTCACTGGTAGGACTACGAGAGGTAGTCCTCTTAGGTAGTCCTTATAGGTATCTGAGTGATATCCACTTTTATTTTTAAGTGCTATCCACTTTGATTCTGCCTGACTCTAAAGTTTTTGTGTCTTTAGACTCAGCATTAAAATCTTGCTAGTAACAGAAAGTTTCAAGAGGAAGGAGGTGATTTAGTGTTGCTCTCATCAGCAATTTTGTTAAGAGGGCTCTGTAGAGGTACCCCAAACCAAAAGCATGTAAGAAGAAGTGGAGCTAGGGTCAGTTTTCCAAAGGCCTTATTTATAGTAAAATAATAACTGAACTGACTGAAAATAATAATAATTATATGGATATGGGAATTCCCTGGTTGGCCAGTAGTTTAGGATTCAGTGCTTTCACTGCTGGGGACCAAGTAAGATTCTTAAGCTTCTGAAACCTGTGTGGCATAGCCAAGAAAAACTGTCAATGTTACCCTTCAGAATTGGGCAACAAAGCAGGTCTGTGTCTGAACAGGAGTGTGGAGGAGACCCTAAATTTCCCCTGGCTTCTCCTGTATCTCCAGTGGATGACATGATTAGCTAAGAGTACCCACAGGCCTGCCAGGAAAAGCATCACCAGGACAGCTGACCATGTTACAGAGGTGGAGGGCTAGATTGTGCACTGTTTTGCTAGGAAGAGAATGTGGCTCATCTCAGAAGGAATTCCAGTGCAGGGAACTGATGTCTGGTTGTCATTATCAGGAGGGGTGGTGTGGCAGGCACTGAATGACACCTGTACAAAAGAGCTAANTGTGTCTGAACAGGAGTGTGGAGGAGACCCTAAATTTCCCCTGGCTTCTCCTGTATCTCCAGTGGATGATATGATTAGCTAAGAGTACCCACAGGCCTGCCAGGTAAAGCATCACCAGGACAGCTGACCATGTTACAGAGGTGGAGGGCTAGACTGTGCACTGTTTTGCTAGGAAGAGAATGTGGCTCATCTCAGAAGGAATTCCAGTGCAGGGAACCGATGTCTGGTTGTCATTATCAGGAGGGGTGGTGTGGCAGGCACTGAATGACACCTGTACAAAAGAGCTAAGAAGATGAGATACATCTAGAAAGAAAAATGATCAGCATATGACCAAGCTAGAACAATACAATAATAATAAAAAAAGATAGAACAATAGAACAAGATAAAGTATGCAAAAACCATGAAGAAATTAGGAAGGCAGGAAGAAAGGAATGATGAAGGGAAGGAAGTAAGGCAGGAAAAAGGAAAAAAATAGAGTGATTAGACCTTTAACCCTCCAACTTCAGTAAACATTTCCTTATTTGACAATTAAAAGGTTCCTGGGTCACTGGCTTGTTTCTACCATGTATTCTAAAGAGACTCCATCTAACTGTGCTATCAGTTCAGTTCACTTCAGTCACTCAGTTGTGTCTGACTTTTTACAACCCCATGGACCTCGCCATGCCAGGCCTCCCTGTCCATCACCAACTCCCAGAGTTTGCTCAAACTCATGCCCATCGAGTTGGTGATGCCATCCAATCATCTCAACATCTGTTGCCCCCTTCTTCTCCTGCCCTCAACCTTTCCCAACATCAGGGTCTTTTCCAATGAGTTGGTTCTTTGCATCAGGTGGCCAAAATATTGGAGCTTCTCAGAATCAGTCCTTCCAATGAATATTCAGAGTTGATTTCCTTTAGGATTGATTGGTTTGATCTCCTTGCTATCCAAGGGANAACATCAGGGTCTTTTCCAATGAGTTGGTTCTTTGCATCAGGTGGCCAAAATATTGGAGCTTCTCAGAATCAGTCCTTCCAATGAATATTCAGAGTTGATTTCCTTTAGGATTGATTGGTTTGATCTCCTTGCTATCCAAGGGACTCTCAAGAGTCTTCACCAAAACCACAGTTCAAAAGCATCAGTTCTTTAACACTCAACCTTCTTTATGGTTCCACTCTCACATCCATACATGACTACTGGTAAATCCATAGCTTTGATTAGAAGGACCTTTGTCGGCAAAGTAATGTCTTTGCTTTTTAATATGTTGCCTAGGTTTGTCATAGCTTTTTTTCCAAGGAGCAAGCGTCTTTTAATTTCATGGCTGCAGTCACCATCTGCAGAGATTTTGGAGCCCAAGAAAATAATGTCTGTCACAGTTTCCATTGTTTCCACATCTATTTGCCATGAAGTGATGAGACCGGATGCCATGATCTTAGTNGTAAAAATAGCAATACCTTAAAATTCAGTCAAAATTTAGGAAAACAGAGCTTTTCTTTTGTAAATTAGAGAGGTTAAATTGAAAAACTCTATGTCCTTTAACAACTTTTTGCACTAAGGGAGAAAAGAGTTTTAATATTTGAGAAAAGCAGGAATATAGTCTTATCAGATTTTGATATTAATGATTTTTAAACAATTTGAAACACTCCTCTAAATTAATGAAAAAAAATATAACTGCTTTTCAGAATAACTTCTGCTGTCAATAGTATCTCCAATACATGACCCAAAGTGTGTCAAAATAAATGTTGTTTTACTCCTTAATTTTTGTTCCAAGTATATGACTTTTGTCCCCAATCAAATTGTAAGTTTAAATCGCAGACATGGCATACTTCTTTGAATTTCCTATTGCATTAATATGATGCTAAGTGGATGACAGATTCTCAATAGATGAATTTATTTGAAGATGCTGGAATAGCACTGAGAAGCAGTAAGTAGCTAGCCACATGTGTTGCTAAGCACTCATAGCTCTGACCTTCTGAACTACTGTGTCAGGTTAAGGAGACTGGAGAGATACTAAATGAGATGAAAGGTGCGGGGTACTGGCAATGATCAATTTTTATCACCTTCTTTCCCGCTGAGAGTATTAAATGATCAATGTGAAAAATATATACCACAGAGAAAAGCAGAAAGGGGGGAAAAGAATCTATAATCCCCAAACTCAAAGAAAACCACAATTAACATTGGTAACATTATAACCTTAATATTAACACTTGCTGTATTCCACCCTGTTTTTTCATATAACATTGCTCTAGTAGTACTTGTACAGCAGTGTGTTATAAATTCCCCTTATAATTACAGTTTTTATCAATTATGTAACCATCCATTATTTCTCTGGATCATGGCTTCTTTCAACATTCTCTTATTGTCAAGAGTGCTAGACTATTTTGAGTTTGCAATATTATGAATGATGACTTAATGAACACTTTTATGTATAAAGCTTTTTCAGACTTTTTATGAAAGTCAGTGTAATAACTGGAAGTTAGGTTTGTGCATTTGGATTTGGATTTTCTGTAACTTATCAGATTTAGGGTACTGATTTGGCTAAAAGACCCCTTGTACAAACAGTTATAATGGATTTTCTTGCCTTTTGATCCTATTTAAGTGAGAAATAAATACTTTATTTTGGGGGCTTCAAAATCACTGCAGATGGTGACTGCAGCCATGAAATTTAAAGACACTTGCTCCTGGGAAGAAAAGTTATGACCAACTTAAATAGCATGTTAAAAAGCAGACACATTACTTTGCCAATAAAGGTCTACCTAGTCAAAGCTATGGTTTTTCCAGTAACTATGTATGGATGTGAGAGTTGGACTATAAAGAAAGCTGAGCAAGGAAGAGCTGATGCTTTTGAACTGTGGTGTTGGAGAAGACTCTTGAGAGTCCCTTGGACTGCAAGGAGATCCAACAGTCCATCCTAAAGGAAATCAGTCTTGAATATTCATTGGAAGGACTGATGCTGAAACTGAGACTCCCATACTTTGGCCACCTGATGCAAAGAGCTGACTCATTTGAAAAGACCCTGATGCTGGGAAAGATTGAAGGCAGGAGGAGAAGGGAACAACAGAGGATAAGATGGTTGGATGGCATCACTGAGTCAATGGACATGATTTTGAGTATACTCCAGGAGTTGGTGATGGACAGGGAGGCCTGGCGTGCTATAGTCCATGGGGTCACAAAGAGTGGGGCACATCTGAGTAGCTGAACTGAAGTGAGAAATACTGCTTTTCTATATTTGTTAACAGCGTCTCCAACCATATGAGTAGGTGGAGTGGGGAGATTAATAAGGAAATCTTGGAATTTATTTTTATGTGTTTTCTACCTTATTAGAGTAGAATCTTATTTTTATTTTATTCCTGTAATAGTTTATCTTTTTCATCAGATAGGCAAATCATTTTTGTTGTCTAGAAACAAAATTTCTACAATGCTTCAGTAATCGTTAAGCTTCAGGTTTAGGGAAAATTATTTTTAGTTATAAATTAGCCATTTTCTATAGCCAAGATTTTGATCACGACTGTCAAATTTATGAGTATATACTGATCTTCCATTTATAGTAATTAAGGAACACATTTCACCAAATTATATTACATCCATTCAATGCTATTATTTGTTTTTCTCCAGGTTCCATTAAAATTCAGATTAAAATAATTCTGATGGCAATTTTACAGGTTAACATCCTCAGATCTATTCTGCCTCTCCCCTATTTCTATATCTCACAACATTTCCTGGGGTCCTTTGCCCTTTGACATCTCAGAGTTTCAGCCAGAGGCAGCATTATGGACTGAGTGTCTCCCCCAAATTCATATTCTGAAGCCCTGACCTCTAATATAAGTTAACCATGGCCTTCCCTGGTGGCTCAGTGTAAAGAATATGCCTGCAAATGAAGGAGACATAGGTTTGATCCCTGGGTCAGGAAGATCCCCTGGAGAAGGAAATGGCAACCCACTCCAGTATTCTTGCCTGAGAAATCCCATGTAGGCTACTGTTCATGGCAGGCTGCAGTCTGTGGGGTCACAAAAGAGTTGGACATGATTTGGTGACTAAACACGAACAGCTGTATGTGGAGATGGAGTGTCTGAGGAAGTAACTGAGATTGTGAGGTCATAAGGGTGGGGCCCTGGCCTGATACAATTAGTGTCCTTCTAGTCAGACAGCACTACAGAATGCTTCTCCTTCTGTCTCCTTGCCTATGCCTGAGGAAAGGCCTTGTGAGGACACAGCAAGAAGGCAGTCTAATAAGCCAGGAAAAGCAATCTCACACAGAAATCTTGATCTTGTACTTCTAGCCTTCAGAACTGTGAGAAAGTAAGTTTGTTTTTTAAGCCACCCAGTCTATGGTATTTTGTTAAGTCAGCCCAAGCCTACTTATACAGGAAGGCACTGGCCAAATATTAGAGGGCAGAAGAAGGAGAAAAGCCTAGCTGTTTCTGCCCCCATTCCTTCTGTTCCTGTGGTGTCTCTATGAGTTACTGCTTCTCCATAACTCCAGTTCCCCTCCAGGAAGCCCTTCACTTTGAGGCTACCGTTACAACCAAGACATTTCCATTGTAACTCTGGTTCCCAGGTGGGTTACACTGCCTGCCATGGTTCCTCCTGCTCTTGAGGTAGTAATGTCTTCCTGAGGTTGCCTTACTTGCTTCTGTTTGCTCCTCAACAATTCTATCATCTGTGAAGCAATTTTCTATATAAACATTTCTGGATTAAAGACCTAGGGTGGCTTCCACTTTCTTGGATAGAGTTTGACTAATACAAGGGCATTTTACTTAACAAGATTATTCTTTCAAGGGTTAGAATAAGGCTTCTAGGTAATGCATCTCTTAGGCAATAATTGTTAGAAGTTCCTCACAATCCACTTTGACTGGATGAGTTGGTAATGTGAAATCTGCTTCTCATTTTCTGCTTAAGTATTTCTTTCTCATAAATCATTGCATTAAAAGAGCAAAACAGCAGCTTAATAGCTTCCTCTAGCATATCATAAATTACGGTGTTCACTTTTTATTTTCTTTCATGCTCTTTCTCTTTCTTGCTTACTTATTTTTTGTTATAAATCTGTCAGTCTGAATTAAAAAATGATAGAACCAAAATGATCCATGATAAAATTTACTGCTAAGAGACTCAGAGAAATCATGAACTCAGACATACTTAGACATTGATTTTGTCATTGTGATTGCTTCTCTAAACAGTGGTGGTGTACTAGGAGATGAGTTCTCATTCATATAGATGGTTTACTTTTTTTTTTTTGTCCACACTTAAATTGTGCCTAGAAAATTCTCTGGATGGAATTTGTCTATAGATGCCTATTATATTCTGATAAACATATATCTGCTCAGTCATCCAAAGCATCTTCCATTAGAGTGAAGATAACTTTGTAATATAGTAGCACACAGGCCATTGAAATGTCTCTCTTAGGTAATAGTAAACAGTTGCAATTGACTAGGATAAGCTTTGATGCAGCTCCACTGGAAACTTGTCTGAATGTTTTTCAATTTGATTTCTCTCCTTTGGACCTTGATTTTCTTTAGCATATTTCAAGTGAGGACTACAAGAAAATGAGATACAAGATTTTAAGACTTAACTGTCCAGCATCCCACAGGAAGGATTTTCTGTAGATTTTGACCATGGATACAAAGTGTTTATTGTATACAATTCATTATAATATTTCAATACTTATCAATGCCCCTAGGAGATGTGATATGCTTTCTTCTCAATTGTTTTGCTACATTCAATTAAAAAAGCATTATTTAATTATATTGTTAATATATCAATATTTTAATTGAAATTATGACAATAATATAAATAACCTCAAAAACATATTTTGATCTGTAATTATCTGTATTTATAACAAATTCTGTGCCCTTTTGTTCATCCAAATTTTCAACTAAACAAATAGGACAGTTTTCTCAACTAGTATTGGGACTGTCATTAGCTTGCTCTCAAAAATCTCTTCCAACCCATGTGTGATTCCAATCATTGTCACAAAGACTCACTTAACTAAACTACCAGAATTTTAAATTTACAGAACCCATTTCTTCTCAAGCTTGGGAACAGGGCACCAATTTCTCAGTATCTTCATCACCATTGCCATTATCAAATAATACTTACTGGTCTCCCCCAAGTTCATGATGCTGGGCTGGAAACAACTAATTATGTTAACTGCCTCTGTCCCTTTTTTGTAAGAGAAATCTGCCCGAGAGTTATGCAGCATAAAAAGAGAAAGTGAGAGTTAACTATCAGATTCAGATCATGTGTTCTGATGTGCTCCACCGCACTACCAGTATTTTACAGTAATTGAAGTATACTGTATGTTTTCTTCTGAGCTAAAACTGAGCTTGGGAGAAAATTTCACTTTCTACACTGTGAATTTGCTGTGCAAGAAATGGGAAGAAAAGTCCCCAGTAGTGTCAAAATGACTGCTGCTTTCTCTTCTCTTGGCAATTAGAGAGTTCTGGCCCCAGGTGACTGGGTAGGTACAGACACAGGGCGTTCATTCTTAATTGACAGGCTCAGGAAGCCTGCTGGGGGATTCCTAGGAGTCAGTGGAGGATTCCTTTGCCTTCAGGGCTGGTTTGGAATAAGCCCTGGATTCCTGACTAAATGAATACTTGGATTCTCCTTCGTATCAGTCAGAATTAGAGTTGGAAAGCTTGTAAGGGACAACTTCTGAAAAAGCATCCCTCATAAATCTTCTACAGCAGATACTGCTCCTGTCTCTGATTGACATGGTTCTATGAGAATTTTAACACTTTGGGTTTACTGTTTCAGTACTTGATTCTTTTTGCCTGCTCAGAGTCTCCCTCCAACTGGCACAGTGGACCAAACAACAATACATATGGCATAAGAATATGCTAATTTTCCTGAAATTAGCATGTAGGCTTGTAACCAAATTGAAGAATTTAATTATACTCTTTCCATAATTTAAATATAAAAGAATATAACTATCAAATGATATGAATTCAGCCTTAATAAATGAAATGCATGCTTACAATATAGCAGTATATTCTTTTCAAGTTGGAAGTAGTCTTTTTTTTTTCTTATAGGCATTCCCATTCAAGTCATAATAGAATTACTTTCTTCCTTTCAGACTCATTTAGAGTCCCACTTGAATTCCTACATCAGGCTACTAATTTCTATCACTGTCCATTTTTACAGTCTGCTGCAGAAGAAACTTGGCAACCAAGACCTGTTTCTTGAATTTCAGGCAACTATATCTAATTACTTACTGGAAAGCTCATCTTGGATGCCCCATAGACTAACTGAAACTTAACCTGTAAAAAATTGAAGCCATGATTTCCGCCTATGTAAAACCTTTCTATGATGGCATTCCTTAGTTCAGTGAGTGTCATCCCATATAATTATTTATCCAAGAAAGAAAATGGGAAATTACCACTTCATATACTATCTTGCCATCTCCACTCTCAACCACTAAGTTCATGTCTCCAGCATGTCTTGAATGAAAAATATACCAATATGCATGAATATACACACACACAGTAATATAATTTTAAAGTCCAACAACAGAGGATTTGTTATACAAATCATCTATGCATATCTCATTCAATAGAATACACTGCAGCCATTAAAATATCGATATGTATATATTTACATTTAGTTTTGTAGAAAGTATGATATAATTCCATTTGTAATAAAAAAAATGCACACATAAATATAGTTGAGTAAACTTGATTTTTTCTTTTTGTAAGAACATAATCTAAAACTGACAAAGTGGTTATGTTAAAGAAAAGAATAAAGGATTGGGTGAGGTAGGAAGATTTTCCATTTCTTTTCTTTGTTTTAAGTGGTGTTTGAATTTNATAAATATAGTTGAGTAAACTTGATTTTTTCTTTTTGTAAGAACATAATCTAAAACTGACAAAGTGGTTATGTTAAAGAAAAGAATAAAGGATTGGGTGAGGTAGGAAGATTTTCCATTTCTTTTCTTTGTTTTAAGTGGTGTTTGAATTTTTAAATACAGCTCTTCCATAAAGAATAATTTTGGGAGAATGGCACTGAAACATGTATACTATCATGTAAGAACGAATCACTAGTCTAGGTTTGATACAGGATACAGGATGCTTGGGGCTGGTGCACTGGGATGACCCAGAGAGATGATAAGGGGAGGATGGTGGGAGGAGGGCTTCAGGGTTGGGAACTCATGTACACCTGTGGTGGATTTATGTCAATGTATGGCNATGCGAAGAGTTGACTCATTGGAAAAGACTCTGATGCTGGGAGGGTTTGGGGGCAGGAGGAGAAGGGGGTGACAGAGAATGAGATGGCTGGATGGCATCACGTACTCGATGAACGTGAGTCTGAGTGAACTCCGGGAGATGGCCTCAGGGAGGCCTGGCGTGGATTCATGGGGTCACGAAGAGTCAGAAACGACTAAGCGACTGAACTGAACTGAGGTATATGTTAAACTTAAAAAGTGAGTTACATCCTATAATTACAGATGTGGGGTACACCTTCTTCCACTTTGCTACATATTGTGAAATTGTTCTTTAAAATAGTTGCAACATTTATACTATAATGTTCAGTTCCCATTTCATCAAATCCTTAAGCCAGTGTTTTTAATACATTTTTATTTTTGCCAGTTTGATAGGTATACAGCTATTCCCTTAATTTGCATTTTCCCTGTTTATTGTGTTGAACTGATTTTCTCATGCATTTGGTTCTTCACATTACTTCATATACATTCATCATTTTAAATCATGTGCTTTGCTTCATTGCTCAGCCATGTCTGACTGTTTGCGACCCCATGGACTGTAGCCCGCCAGGCTCCTCTGTCCATGGGGATTCTCCAGGCGAGAATACTGGAGTTGGTTGCCATGCCCTCCTCCAGGGGATCTTCCCAACCCAGGGACTGAACCCAAGTCTCATGCATTGTAGGCAGATTCTTTACCATCTGAGTCATCAGAGAAGCCCTTTTAAGTCATATAATTATTCATATTCTCATGAGGTCATTAGTTACTATGGACTCTCATTCTTTGTTTTTTTGCAGATTGAAAACATTTTCTCCTCATTGGTCGTTTCCCTTTCACTTTGTATATTTTATTAAATATAAATCTCCATTTTAGTATAACAAATATGTTTACTAAAAAAGAAAAAGCCTGATAATACTAAGTGTTCAAGAAAGAAACTATTTTTTTAAGCTGAAAGGAAACTATAAGAACAAAATCAGAAGTGAGTTAATCAGAAATTACAGGCTTCCCTGGTGGCTCAGTGGTAAAGAATCCATCTGCAAATGCAGGAGACGTGGGTTCAATACCTGGGTCAAGAAGATCCCCTGGAGAAGGAAATGGCAACCCACTCTATTATTGTTTCCTGGAGAATCCCATGGACAGAGGAGCCTGGTGGGCTACAGTCTATGGGGTCACAAACAGTCAACACAACTTAATGACTAAACAATGATAAAATTTTACAGAGGACAAGAGCTGCCGCTTTGAGACACTAGTGAAATTGACAAACTTCTTGTCTTAGCAACGAAGAAGAGGGCAAATGCAAAGGATGTTAGAAGCAAAATTAAGATAATCATAGAAATAGAATTAACTGATAATGAAAGGAAAGCATATGCAATCTTTTACTAATGTTTTTAACTATGAACTAAAGGGACAGAATTTTTTTTTAAATATGAAGGATAAATTCCACTTAGAAGAATGAGAAGACTCAAGTTGATGAACAACCATAGAGCATATAGAGGAAAACAAACAAAACACAGCTGTCCTCCATGTCCAAAGGCATCTGACGCCACCGCTTGTATGTTGATACATCCCAGTCTTCAAGGGGCAGTTACTTACGTTATGTATGCTTCCCTCATTCCCAAAATTTATTCTATGACTTTAACCTGAAAAATTAATTCTACAGTTCAAATCTAAGAGGAAATGCAGTTGACCCTTGAAAATGTGTTGAGTTAGAGGTACCCACCCTGGACATAGTCAAAAATCCATCTAATGTTTTCTCTGACTTAGAAACAAAGGAACCAAAAAACCTAAGGGGAAGAAGCTGAAGCAGTTGAATTAGGACTCAAACCTTTGTTCTTTTGATTCCACATATTCCTCTAATCAAACACCAACTTTTCCCTACACTTAGTAATTTAAAATATGTAAAATAAAAACACAAGTACTGTATTCATTGAAAAAAAAATTCACATGTAAAGAGAGGACCTGTGAAGTTTAAATCTTTGTTGTTCAAGGGTTAACTGTACTCCAGAATTGCCAAGTATATTTGGAAAAAGTAATGAATTTTGACTTGGGTGGCACTTGTAGTAAAGAAGCCCCCTCCCAATGCAGGAGACATAAGAGATGTGGATTGCATCCCTGGGTTGGGAAGATCCCCTGGAATAGGAAATGGCAACCCACTCCAGCATCCTTGGCTGGGAATCCCTTGAACAGAGGAGCCTGACAGGCTATAGTCCATAGGGTCTCAAAGAGTTGGACACAGCTGAAACGACTTAGCACACATGTATGCAATGAATTCTGACTTGCCCCAACACATAATCAGAGTATAAGCAATAGTTACAATAACTTAAGCAGTTTAGTATTTTTCTAACACAAATATATTAATTTGGAAGAATATGCCAATCATTCAGTTCAGTTGTGAAAATAGTATAAGATTTGAAAAGCTATTGGGATAATTGGTGGAAAACATGTTAGCATTTACTTCACATCAAGTTAAATCATCTGTAAAAATTAAAAATCTAATTCAAGAACCAAATATTATAAATAATTTTAAAATGAAAGAATTTTAACACAGTAAATATAAGTTAAATAGGAAAAGATAAATAGATATGACCTAACTTTTATATGAGGAAAACATGTAATTGATGGATGCAGAGACAATATTCCCACATATATAAGATTCCAAAAATCTCATATCACTAACAGAGAGCATCTATAAGTCAATAATAAAAGCCAAACAAATAGAATATAGAGGTAAATCTGATAAAAAGTGTACAAGTGCCCAGAAAACACAGGCCCTGTCATACTTGAAATATGAATAATAAAAATTAAAATAATAGCTAATATTCTTTACCTAAAAATTGGTGTACATTTAAAAAACTATAATAGTGCTATCAAGGGTATGGACAATGGAGTATACCCATTCTTTTTGTGGGTGAGTAATTGGTTAAAAAGTTGTATGATTTTAAATGTGCATACACCTCAGTCCAATTATTCCACAATCACATATAGTAGAGAAATACAATGGAATAAGAAAGGTTAGGGATCACCTCAAGAAATTGGAGATATCAGGGAATATTTCATGTAAGGATGGGCATGAAAAAAGACAGAAATAGTAAGAACCTAACAGAAGCAGAAGATATTAAGAAGAGGTGGCAAGAATACACAGGAGAACTATGCAAAAAAGATCGTCAAGACCCAGATAATCATGATGGTGTGATCACTCACCCAGAGCCAGACATCCTGGAATGCAAAGTCAAGCTGGCCTTNTAGTAAGAACCTAACAGAAGCAGAAGATATTAAGAAGAGGTGGCAAGAATACACAGGAGAACTATGCAAAAAAGATCGTCAAGACCCAGATAATCATGATGGTGTGATCACTCACCCAGAGCCAGACATCCTGGAATGCAAAGTCAAGCTGGCCTTAGGAAGCATCACTACGAACAAAGTTAGTGGAGGTGATGGAATTCCAGTTGAGCTATTTCAAATCCTAAAAGATGATGCTGTGAAAGTGCTGCACTCAATATGCCAGCAAATTGGGAAAACTCAGCAGTGGCCACAGGACTGGAAAAGAACAGTTTTCATTCCAATCCCAAAGAAAGGCAATGCCAAAGAATTCTCAAACTATCTACAATTACACTCATTTCACATGCTAGCAAAATTATGCCAAAATCCTTCAAGTCAGACTTCAGCAATATATGAACTGAGAAGTTCCCAGATTACAAATTGGGTTTCGAGAAGGCAGAGGAAGCAGAAATCAAATCGTAAAAACCTGTTGGATCATAAAGAAAGCAAGGGAATACCAGAAAAACATCAACTTTTGCTTCATTGATTATGCTAAAGTTTTTGACTGTGTGGATCACAACAAACCATGGAAAATTCTTAAAGAGATGGGAATACCTGATCACTACCTTCCTCCTGAGAAACCTGTATGCAGATCAAGAAACAACAGTTAGAACTGAACATAGAATAACAGACTGGTTCCAAGCTGGGAAAGGAGTACAAGGCTGCATATTGTCACCCTGTTTATTCAACTTAAATGCAGAGTACATCATGTGACATGCCAGGCTGGATGAATCACAAACTGGAATTAAGATTGTCAGGAGAAATACAACAACCTCAGAAATACAGATTATATCACTCTTATGGCAGAAACTGAAAAGGAACTAAAGAGCCCTTTGATGAAAGTGAAAGAGGAGAGTGAAAAATTTGGCTTAAAACTCAACATTCAAACCTAAGATCATGGCATTCAGTCCCATCATGTCATGGCAAACAGAAGGGGAAAAAGTGGAAGCAGTGATAGATTTTATTTTCCTTTGCTCCAAAATTACTATGGACCGTAACTGTAGCCACGAAATTAAAAGATGCTTACTTCTTGGAAGGAAAGCTATGACAAATCTAGGCAGTATATTAAAGAGCAGAGACATCACTTTGCCGAAAAAGGTCCATGTAGTCAAAGCTGTGGTTTTTCCAATAGTCATGTATGGATGTGAGAGTTGGACCATCAGGAAGGCTGATTGCCACAGAATTGACGTTTTTGAATTGTAGTGCTGGAGAAGACTGTTGAAAGTCCCCTGGACTGCAAAGAGATCAAACTAATCATTCTCAAAGGAAATCAACCCTGAATATCCACTGGAAGGACTGATGCTTCAGCTCCAGTATTTAGGCCACCTGATGCAAAGAGCTGACTCACTGGAAAACTCTGATGCTGAGAAAGATCGAAGAGAAAAGGAGAAGGGAGGAGCAGAGAGTGAGATAGTTAGATAGTATTATTGACTCAACGAACATGAGTTTGAGCAAACTCCTGGAAATAGTGAAGGTTGGGAGAGCCTGGCTTCTCAGTCCTTAGGGTAGCAAACAGTTGGACAAGACTTAACAACTAAACAACAACAAGAACAGAGAAATACTATGTCTATAGTAGAGAAATACTATGAAGATGCATGTTCCCAGCAGTATCGTTTAATAGCAAAAACCCAGGTGGTCCTAGTGGTAAAGAATCCACCTGCCACTGCAGAATAGGCAAGAGATGCTGGTTCCATCCCTCAGTTAGGAAGATCCTCTGGAGAAGGAAATGGCAACTCCTTCCAGAATTCTTGCCTGGGAAATTCCATGGACAGAGAAGTGAGTCGGACACGACTGAGCGACTAAGCACACAGAAACAACCTATCTCTATGGCTGAGTTAAGGTATTTCCATGGGTGTTAGAAGAGTAAACAGTAATAGAAATAGACAACAGTGTAACACTAGTGTTAAATAAATACAATGATTAATCAGAGAAGACATGGACTCTGAATAATTGGCGCAAGAATACAACTGTATACTGACTTGTTTTCAGTCACAGATGCATCATTTTAGATAGTTGCTTTTAAATTTAGGTCTTATTTGTGTGAATTACACTTGAAGATGTCCATAATATTAATATGCTGTTTAAGGGAAATAGAGTAATTTGCAAACTTCTATCTATACATTTTCAATGATTTCATTTTTTAGTGATAAATAAAAGAAAGAAATCAAAAAATATACTCTTTCATTTCTATAGCAGAGTCTGGTAAATATATTTTGCAAAATATTTTGAAATATGTAATAACATTAATTCATAACTCATATTAATATTTTAATTTAAATCTCATCATATTTTCTTATATGTCATAACACTTCCTCTAATCAGCTGGTCTCTTTTCCTTCTGCCTCACAGAAGAAATGACCCAGCAGACAGAAGAGAAAATACTGAATTTTGAATTTCACAAGTTTAACATTCAGGAAGAAATGGAAATATTACATAACTCAGGACATGGAGAAGAGATTTGGAAAAGACATGGTGAAGTCAGCAGGTACTACTCAGCTGACTTCTTTCATCAAAGAGGAAAGAGGAGAGTTAGAAGGTAAACAGTAAGATCTTGATTGATTTAGGTCTATGAGACAGAAACTCAGAATCCCATTCTCCAGCCATCCTCAAGCAAATTCAGATTAAGACCAGGGTAGGGCAATGACAGTCTGCAAATAGACTGGAAGATCTGAGAGGAGTGGTTGGGTCCCTCTCCAGAGAAGTGGCTGTGTGGAGTGTTTGGGCGCATAGATCTGAGTCAATTTCCCAGTGTCAGGATGCCCAGGACGGTGCAAGAGTAGGGGAAGTTCCCGGTACTCCTGAGAGAAGATCACAGGGCTTCTTACCAGTTCAAGGAGAGCAGGAACTTAAAACTAGGATCCACCTGACTTTCAGAGACTCAGAAGGGAGGAACCTATATGAATCCACCACTCACACCGTATTAAACAAGAATCATCTCAATAGTGGAGGAGGCAATGGTGCCCCACTCCGGTACTCTTGGCTGGAAAATCCCATGGATGGAGGAGCCTGGTAGGCTGCAGTCCATGGGGTAGCTGGGAGTCTGAGCCACTTCACTTTCACTTTTCACTTTCATGCACTGGAGAAGGAAATGACAACCCACTCCAGTGTTCTTGCCTGGAGAAACCCAGAGGCGGGGGATACTGGTGGGCTTCCGGTTATGTGGTCACATAGAGTCAGACACGACTAAAGCGACTTAGCAGTAGCCGCAGCAACATCTCAATAGAAGCCACACTGGAAAAAAAGGATGAGAACTAGATGCCACCAGTGCTCTTCCCAAAGCCTTGGCATTTTGTAAGCCCACAACTGTGGGCCCAACTCTGAGAAAAGAGGTAGGGTGTGACTGAGGGGAAGAAATTATTCAGTAGTACAGAAGCTCCTACTCTCAGTGGTCGTAGAAAAATAACATTACCATTTTCATATCATGGAGTTTGTAGAGTGAGACCTGTACCTGCCATCACCATGAATCTTTCTTTCTTCAAATGCCAATCTCTCACTGTAGTAGTGTTCCCCCCACCCCCACCAAAATATTTTAGGGAGCAGATAGAGATTTTCACTTTTTACTTTATAAACTTGTTTTATGTTGAAATTTTTTTCAGCAGTACACACTTCTCCTGTAATTAAAAATAATAAAGAAAACAATAATTGACATTCTCCCAACGCCATCCAAGTAAAACAGCAGGGTAAAATAAATCTCAAATGACTTGAAGGTTACATGTTTCCAAATTAAGCATCCCTTTAATTATTAGCTGCAGTAATCATTTGTATTTTCTGCATTTAAGTTTAAATTAATTGGCCAAATAAAATATATGAAGCTTAAAAAAAAGAATACTGTGAAATGCTTTTGTTGGACCTGCTTCTTTTCATAGCCACAATTTTCACAGCAATTGAGGCCACTTTTAACTTTGTTTATGTCTGTTAATGACAGAATACAGTCTTTCAGAATTTTTTCTCTAAGACAGCAGGGCAGAATTAATGGCAGTTTCAGCTCTCTTAAAGATTGATGCAGCACTGCAGTGTTAGCAAAACCATGTGATCTTTTAATCAATCACTGAAATAAATCTATGCAACTGGTGTCAGAAATGAAAGTCATTCTACACTCACCTTCCTGATTCCCTAAAGTCAAAGGAAATGGAATCCAAATGAGACTCACTGAGCCACACTACTGAGCCTCCACTCCCAAAGGGATTTCAGGTTTGTCACCATTCAAAAGACTCGTCTTGCCATGAAAAAATGGAGGTTGGCATATTTTTCTATAAATATGAAAGTGATGGAGCATCCCTTATGGTCCTGGCTCATGAATAAGCTAAGTCAGAATATTACTGCATGAATCTCTAATTCCTAATGGCTGACTTGTAAACTGTAGATGTATCTTTTCATAGGTTCTTAGAAACATTTTGCAGAAATCTTATGATTCATTCTTCTCACATAAGAGTTAATGAAGTTTTTTCTACACAGAAGATTATTTTTTACTCTTAAAGATCTGGAGGAAAGAAGTTCCTCTAAAGATATAATTTATAGCCTCACTCTGCTTCCTTCTAGGAATTTCTTCCTCATAAAATCAACTCTTGACTTAACCCAGTTAATGGAAAAAATGAGTGAACCACTGAATACAGAATGATAAATAATTCAAAAAGTAATTTAACCTTGCCCTGCAGTGCAGTGGGACCATTACATAATGAAGAACAAAGTAATGGTATCTTAGTAATATTTTTAAGAGCTTTTATTATTACACAAAATTCAGGTGTGTATTAAAGGAGTGGCCATATTTAATGCTCATCAAATTCAGGACCAAAATAGCAACTTAAATTATCTTTTTGGCCTTTGTTCTGAGCACATTGCTTTTCTCTGAACACTTTGTTACTTGCCTTGGATCTCACTGAATATGGAGGTAGAGAAAATAGTGTAAATGTACAGTTAATATGAGTAGATGTAGCTCCCAGCCTTATAGCTCTCCTTTTTCTTTTGATTTATATCAGTCAGCATGCCATAGTATATGGACCCCAGGATGAAAAGCACACTAGGGTCTTCATAGCAGATCAGGGGAATGGGAAAGGAATAGAGAACGAGAGAGCAAAGCTGGGAAGCTAACTCAACTGAAATGCTGGCGCCAGATGGAGCATTCAGCAGGTGTCCAAGTCCCTGTGTCCGTAGAAATATGGTTAACTTGAGTTGATCCTGACAGTCGTAAGTACCCCAGAGCATGTGCTGACACTGTGGAGACATAACAGACACAGTATCAAAGGGAAATTAAGCTTTATGTAAACAGCATCACAATGCTAGATTGTCACAGCAACAGCTAGGATTACATCCAAAGTTCCAGTTTCCTGAAAGAGAAAAATTCTGGCTGAATGTCAGGACCAGTGAAATTCTGCAGCAGAAGCCAGGACACCGGGAAGAAACCAGCTACATAGACCAGACAAACAAGTGGTCTTCAGGGAAAGAGGTGTGTTTCTCTGGACTAAAGATTGTCCAGGCATTACTTTGAGCACACCAGATATTACAAGGTCCCATCACCTAGTTCCCTGGAAGCTACTATAATGTTCTCTAATTGGTCCAGAAACTGAGCAGAAATAAGTGTTTGGTGGAGGGCCAAGAAAGTCAAGAGCATCACTTATTAAAATGTTTCTATTAGCCAGATATTTGATATCCTCTCCCACCCAAACACTGTGCTTCTAGGTGCCTGAGAGATCTAGGACATGGATAAACCACAAGATTCCTTCTAGGAAGCATTTCTCACCCCAGCAGAGCTTAACATCAAATCATCTCATATTTTTAAGTCTTGGTCTGAAGATGATTTATTGCCATTTTTAAAGCATATGCAATTTTGTGTTTTATAAATGGAAACTGGGTGAGATATACCCTTTGAAAGACATTCTTTAAGGCTATGTTTAATTAAACTCTAGCAGTCAGAATGATGGTTGTTCTTGGCAGAATTTCAAAATAAAGCCCACTCTGAGGACAGGACGCAAAATTATATCACAGCAAGGGGCATTTAAGCAAGATCCTAAGATGGTAATGCCAATTACAGTGACTTTGGAATACAGGACTGAGAGTGCACATGAGGCTGTAAAATTAGGTCAGGACGTTTTCAATAACAAGGTATGTTTAAGTGCAATGTCACCTAGAGAGAGACAATTCAGGTCTTAGGATTCAATGATCTTTCTCACTTTACCATAAAATGTAAAACATAATGTCGTTAAGAAGACATTTAACCAACGTTAAATGTATAACATTTTCTTCATTGAAATAAATGATAAAAAGCAGATGACATATGGAGACTATATAAATTTTGCCAAAACTAGATATTTGCATACTGGAAAACTCATAACTAAGGCTTTTATGCCAGGAATCAGACAAGCAGCACAGTGACACAATTTCAACACGATTGATTTTGATTCAGGATGAATGAGTAGTCTCCTGCTCAGTGAAACTTATTACCTCCTCTCTTTATAATGTGATGAACAGAATCAATCTGTATTCAGAAAGCTAGTCTTCATGTCTCTACTATGTCTGTGTCAACTAAGAATGTCTCTGTGATCCGGAAAGAGCTCTATCCTAAAACATTACTCTTGTTGGAAAAGTATCTTTTAAAAAATTTTTAGGAAGCATGACAAACTATAGTATTGTGGAAAGGTATTTTGGAATTTGACGGCACACTGGCAAAAACCACATATACCTCTTTCAGAGGAGTAACTGTGTTCTATGCAGTGCTGTACAGATTCTGAAACACAGTGTTATAATTACAGGTTTGATTCAGTGTGTGTTCTCAAGCCTTGAGACATAAAATTATTAAATTTTCTTCCCTAGAAACAATAAAAGGTTTCTTATATCTGATTATTTAGTGCAGCAGAGACCACATCTTGTGCTGAGTTAGAAAGAATGATTTATCCATTAACACCTTTCACCCATATAGTCCTGTTAAATTCATGAGACTCTGTACCTCAGGTATCCTTTTGTTTTGGATAAATAGGTGTCCCCAAGCCAGCTTAGTTTATCTTTAGAGGCAGGGAGCTTAATGTAAGAACTAGTCTTTGAACTTGAAGAAAGCTGAGAGGTATGTCAGCACCTGCCTCAGTAAAATGGTATCAAAGTCATTTTGAGTGTAACCTCTAGATGAACCATTTAGGAGTGATCCATTTAGAGCTGAGACCAGAAACTTATTTATATATATTTGTGTGTGTGTGTGTGTGTGGCCAAGACATAATGAAAGATGGTTTTAGCACAACGGGGGAGTTATGAGAAAATGCAGTCATGTGAGTGAGAAAGGAAGATTCAGCCTTTTTATTTGTATCTTAGGTCTGGCTACTTCTGCTAAAATCCTGTAACACTGGCAGGCTTTCTTCAAAGTTCCTAAAGCTGCTGCTTGCTCAAACCAGTCAGCAGAGTCACCTGTCAGGTGCCCCCATCCCCCAAGAAGAGTTGAGAATAAGGAAGTCATAAGGTTGGAAGGTGTCACACGGATCTAGTCCAAGGAACTCATTCTGGAATATCCAGATATACAGAAACAAGACATTTATTCTTCCAAAGGCAGTTCACTTCATATTTGTACAGCTCCAGCTATTAGAGAAATCTTGCTTGTTTAGAATTGAATTCTCTTTGTCCGTAGCTTCCTCTCCTCCTCACTGTTGCCAGTATTACTACTTGAATCCATACTAAACAAAAAGAATCCTTCTTGTCTGCAGCAGTTTCTCAAATGTTGAAGCCCAGCTATGTTGTTATCCTTGAAGCTTTATTTATTTATTTTTCTTCAGTGGAAAACACTGCTGTCTCTTTTGACCATTTTTCAAATCTAACATGATTTCAGAACCATTACCAGCGTAATGGTTTTCTTTTAAATACACTGAATCCATTTATAACTTAAAAAAAAAAAAAAATATGGCGTTAAGACCAGAATCACTCTAAAACTGGAGAAATCTAGAAACAGGAAAGTTGGCCTCTTGCCTCCCCTTGTTTCCATTAATGCAGACTAAGTTCACACTATTCTTTTTTTATTTTGGCAATGTCAATATTTCATTGTCTAGAAATCCTTCTTGAACAAAAATCTATTAATACATTTTCTATATTTATGTTCTGATGGTAAATCACATTTTCCTCATTCTATACTTGCACAGTTGTTTTAGGC
This sequence comes from Neotragus pygmaeus, assembly GCA_006410875.1. NCBI lineage: Eukaryota > Metazoa > Chordata > Mammalia > Artiodactyla > Bovidae > Neotragus > Neotragus pygmaeus. The sequence continues at coordinate 700,181 of SJYV01007153.1, forward strand.
CCAAGCACAAGACCTTGTGTTTTTCTAGATTAAATTTTATCTTGCTAAAATCAGACTATTACTGAAATTTCTCAGAATCTTTTGGTACCTGGATTTACTCAATCAATATATTCTCCTTCCACTCACCAGTTTCCTCATAAATGAAGAGAAACTGCTTCATGAAATGATTGTGACGACTGTGTGATCCAACACAAGGAGAATGCTTAGCATGGAGACAAGTACTTAGTAAGTGCTCAATAAATTGTATTACTATCATTTTGTAAGCAAGCCTAGTCTAAAAATAGTCTTTTAACCTTAAAGTACATTTGTTGACATCATTTAAATAAATCCCAACATTTTAAAATAAAGTATTTCAGTCAAAACTATATTTTCACCAGAGGTTGAGTAAAAAATTACTGGAGCAACATAAATAAGTGAATCCTAGAGGCCTTTATAATTACAGAATTCAAAATGAAAAAAAAAATTAAATCTCTATGCATTTCCAAGTCAGAAGTCTACCTAATTGGACGAGTTGCAACTCATTTTGAATGGCCTCCTAGAGTCATCTGCTACTAGCAAACTCTGAATCTACCAAAATGATAAACTGCTTTGCATTTCCTCTATGTGAAATCATTACTCAAAGCTGTAGGGGTGAGTTATTAATGACAAATCACCACGTGTGTGAGAAAGTTGAAATTTTCCTTACTGTTAATTCATTACCAGAAGAATTAGATGACATATTGAAAATGCTCTTGGCTAGTGACAGTTTCAGATCTGGGTTCACATCATAGCACAAGATCATTTTAACTATGTGACCTCAGGAAAGTTATTAATCCTCAGTCCCCCCATTTCTCACTTATGGGAGTAGGGTAAAAGTACCATCTAGATTTGCAAAGAATTTGAAGTAACATGTGCAAAGTAGCAACTATAATTAATACTAGAGGTTATTATCAATCGTTCATATGAATGGATGTTGATGACAGTAATCAAGAATTTATGTGATGCCTTCTTAGTTTCCATGAGCAGAATTTGAAGCCATGCTAATAATACAGTCCAATGGAAAACCATAGCAAGAGAATATAGAAAATAGGGATATATTGTATTGTGTTCCCTGATAGCTCAGTTGGTAAAGAATCCTCCTGCAATGCAGGAGACCCCGGTTCAATTCCTGGGTTGGGGAAGATCTGCTGGAGAAGGGATAGGCTACCCATTCCAGAATTCTTGGGCTTCCCCTGTGGCTCAGCTGGTAAAGAATCTGCCTGCAATGCAGGAGACCTGGGTTCAATCCCTGGGTTGAGAAGATCCCCTGGAGAAGGGATAGTCTACCCACTCTAGCATTCTGGCCTGGAGAATTCCTTGGACTATATAATCAATGAGTCAGACATGACTGAGCAACTTTCATTTTCTTTAACTGTTTTGGAATCAGTGTGAAAGTGAGATTCCCATAGAATAACTTTTCTTAAGTGAAAATGTAGGATAGAAGAAAATCAGATGAGCTTATATACAATGACCTAATATTCTGGTATATAATTTCATTAAAACATGAAACTGCTTTGGGTTGGCCAAAAAGTTTAATCAGGGTTTTCTGTAAGATATTATAGAAAAACCCAAAAGAATGTTTTGTCCAACTCAATAAAATTTTGTGACTTCATTCAACCTTTCTTAAGTGACTGTTATATGCCAGGTAATCCACACTCTAAGAAGAAAATGCCCTTGGTGGTCACAAAAACGTTTCTCATAGCACTCTTCCAAAGTCTAAAGCACTCTTTAGGAATCCATAGAATCGTAAATTGAAAATATTTTTATCTCAAAAATCACTGAATCATGGAACACTGCTAGCATTTTCTTTCTTTCAATACATAGAACATTAAATGTGAATTGAAACTCAGTACCAATAGCAAAGGTTCATTCTTTGAATAGCTTTTCTTTATCTAATAGTCAGTGAAGTCTTTGTTTACTTTGTAGAATGGAAATATGATACTGGGAAATTAAAATACATTTAACAAATGCAAAGAATTCAATACAATTTTATTTAATCTCATACAAAAGGTGAATATGGATTTACTGCAATTTTTAAGTAGATGTTTGCCCAAAAGCTAAAGGAATATTTCAATAAATCCTCTTGTAAAATAGAAAAATTTCTGTTCAAGTCCTCTGCTTATTTTTTAATTTAATTTAGGTTTTTTTTTTCACATTGAGTCGCATGTTTTTTGTGCATGTATTTTGGATATTAACCGCTTTTCAGATATTTTCAAATAACTTCTCCCATTCAGTAAGCTGTCTTTTCATTTTGTTGATAGTTTCCTCAAGACATTTTCCTAAATAAGACAAATATATGGTTAATAGCCACATGAAAAGATGCTCAACATCAGCACTCATCAGAAAAATACAAAGCCACAAAGAAATACCACCCCACACCTGTCAGAACTGCTATCATAAAAAGAGAACAAATAACAAATGTTGACAAAAATGTGGTCAAAAGAAAGCCTTTGTGCACTGTTGGTGGGATTTTAAATTGGTGCAGCCACTATGGAAAAAAGTATGGCGGTTCTCAGAAAATTAAAAAAGAACTAGCCATATAATCCAGAAATTTCACTCTAGGTCTTTATAAGAAGAAATAAAAACACTAGTTTGAAAAGATATATGCACTTCAATGTTCATTGTGGCATTATTTACAATAGCCAAGATATGGATGCAACCTAGGCATCCACTGGTAGACAAATAGATAAGAAGATGTGAGATATATATATACACATGAACACACACACATACAAACATATACACACAGTTTGGAATGGAATATTACACACACACAATGGAATATTATTGAACGATAAGAAACAGAATCTTGCCTTTGTGACAACATGATAGATCCAGAGAGTATTATGCTAAGTGAAATAAGCCAGAGAAAGACGAATACCATATAGACACACTTCCATGTGGAATATAAAAAACAAACCGATCAACAGGAAAACAGACTCATGAATATTGAGAATAGTGGGTTGTTACCAGAGTGGAATATTGGTTGAGCAAAATAGGTGAAGGGGATTCAGAGGTTCAAACCTCCCGTTATAAAATAGATAAGCAATTGGGATGTAACATGCATCAAAAGGAATATGGTTAATGATATGGTAACGACTTTGGGGACAGATGGTTACTAGACTCATCATGTGAGCACTTCATAGTGTATGCAAATGTCAAATCACTAGGTAATACAAATGAAATAAGCATAATATTATACATGAACTATAGATCATTTAAAGAAACATTATTTATTGAGAAAACATACAAACTTAGATATTTATTTTTTAAGAGAAATTCAAACGGACTTAGATCCAGATCTCTCTTCAAATAAACCAGGATAGTATATTATTTCCTATGTCCTAGTAAGAAAAAGATTTTGTGAATCACTGTGATCCTCTGGAGGAGGAAATGGCAACCCACTGCAATACTCTTGCCTGAAAAATCCCATCGACAGAGGAGCCTGCAGGGCTATAGTCCTGGGGTCTCGGAGTTGGACACGACTGAGTGCCTGAGCACACACACACACGTGTAATGTATTATGCTAAATTGGTACAAAAAGACTAGACACCAAAAACCAACTCAGGAAATTAGAAATAAAAAATGGTTTAGAAAAACTACCACTGAGCAAAAACTGGGTAATCAAGCTATTGTATATATAGCAATCAATCAAAGTTTAACCTCAAACTGAATCATATTTGTGGCAAAGCAACTTATATTATTAATTATTGAAATTTGCTTTTATTTTTAAAGTTACCATTTCCTAAAAAAAAGGCAAAAGATAGGAAGGCCATTGTGCCAAGGAAAAGGGGATACATAGCCAAAAACAAGGAGTGCTCTTATATTTGAACAAATGTGCCTTTGAGGCCATTATGTATGTTGCAAATGCAGAGACCCTCTACTGCGAACATTGTGTTTCCTTGTGTTCAGATTCAGGCCTTCACAGTTGGAAGCCTGAAGATAAGTTGAGCTTACCTGTTGTGATGAGCCATATGAGAAAACACTCCTAAACACCAGTCTGTATGGTTGATAGAGTTCCTTTCTGAGCCACACCATCATCTCCTCTTTCCGCAAGTGAATAAGAATGAAAAGGCCCACTTCTATAGCCTCGTGGTGGGGGAAAGATACTTGCAAAGCAGCTAGTTGCAGTTAGCAAGGTCATTTCTCCAAGTTAGAAGTATGGATCAGGCAAAGCGGCTCAAACCGCACCCCCTGCCACCCTACTGCCAGCCCCCACCCCCTGCCAAATAAACACTGATGGTTCAATGTCTATACAGACAAGAAAGTTAAGCCAACTCTCTGGATTAGGATGAATTTAGATGAGGGATAATTTAGGTATAGAATAAGGATGGATTCAAAGAATGGTGATAAAAACATCACATGTTCCTATAGGGTGTCCCCAATTCCAAGGAAGATGGATCACGAGAGAAGTTCCAGGAAAGTGAGTTTGTTAGATCAATATGAAAGTGAAACTCTCTCAGTTGTGTCCAACTCTTTGCAACCCCATGGGCTATACAGTCTATGTAATTCTCCCGGCCAGAACACTGGAGTGGGTAGCTGTTCCCTTCTCCAGGGGATCTTCCCAACCTAGGGATCGAACCCAAGTCTCCCACATTACAGGCAGATTCTTTACCAGCTGAGCCACAAGGGAAGCCAAGATCAATGTAGGATATGCTAAATATTTTGTTTATCGCATCAAGAGTCATGGAGTCTAGAAGAGCTATCCTATAGCAAATGAATCTTAGTTTTGTCTAGTATTTTATTATAGTAAAGCTTTTTTAACATAAAATTTACGATCTCTTTTTTTTTTCTATTCAGATGCTTTTTACACATCTCAACACAGATGTCAAGTAGATAGTTTGACATCAGAGTCCTCTTGTTTTACATTTATATATATATATATTTTTTTAATTTTATTTTTACTTTATTTTACTTTACAATACTGTATTGGTTTTGCCATACATTGACNGAGAGGGTTTCCTACTGTGTGGTAACTTCTTCTTCATGACACCCTCCTCAGGACAGGTATCTGTCCCTAACTCTTTTGTCTCTCTTTTTGTCTTCTATCAAACATCAATTAAAGAACGCAGAGAAGAGTCTTATATGTATTAATTTTGAAGCAATGTGATATAAAGTGTACAGGGGCCAAGAAAAACAGAAAGAACTACAAAAAAATCCTGACACATACCAGACACATCAGCAGAAGCATTCACCTGGCCCACAGATACATAAGAAATCACAAATGACTGCTAGCTTAATCAACAAAGTTCTGAATGAATTTATAATGCATTCATTGATAAATGATATATTATCTAAAATTCAATATTTTCTAGATGGCTCAGGGATTTGGATGCCTTCATTCATCAAAAAAGTATGTATAAGTATAACTTTTCCTTAATATTCTACTTTTATATGCAGTTGAAGAATTAAAAATTGTGACTATACCACCTACTAAAGTATCATACCAGCATTTATCTGTGAAAAAAGAAATGGTTTCAATACAATGGAAAAGTCAACAGCTATAACACAAATAATAAATAAATAAAATAAATAAATAAATAAATAATAACCTATAACTCAAAATTCTTATCTTCCCTAGGTTGAATTCCTTTCCCTAATACATCTTGCTAATATCAGTTCAGTTCAGTTCAGTCGCTCAGTCGTGTCCGACTCTTTGCGACTCCATGAATTGCAGCACGCCAGGCCTCCCTGTTCATCACCATCTCTCAGAGTTCACTCAGACTTATGTCCATCGAGTCCGTGATGCCATCCAGCAATCTCAACCTCAGACGTCCCCTTCTCCTCCTGTCCCCAATCCCTCCCAACATCAGAGTCTTTTCCAATGAGTCCAATGGACTAGTTGGATCTCCTTACAGTCCAAGGGACTCTCAAGAGTCTTCTCCAACACCACAGTTCAAAAGCATCAATTCTTCGGTGCTCAGCCTTCTTCACAGTCCAACTCTCACATCCATGCATGACCACAGGAAAACCATTAGCCTTGACTAGACGGACCTTAGTCGGCAAAGTAATGTCTCTGCTTTTGAATATACTA